>JAVFHJ010000054.1:0-21128 GCA_037158775.1 Hetaerina titia
TATCTTAGTAACGGTTTAATATATTCCAATGGGATTTTTCAACAATTGGTTTGAACACAAAACATGAATATTGCGCAACAAATGACGATCCGAAACCAAAAATTAAATTTTCAATGGAAATATGCCTGTTATACAGTACATGCTAAAGTATAGGGAAAACGCACTGACACTTGTTGCCATATCTCGGTAACGGTTTAATATATTCCAATGGGATTTTTCAACAATTGGTTTGAACACAAAACATTAATATTGCGCAACAAATGACGATCCGAAACCAAAAATTAAATTTTTAATGGAAATATGCCTGTTATTTAGTACATGCTAAAGTATAGGGAAAACGCACTGACACTTGTTGCCATATCTCGGTAACGGTTTAATATATTCCAATGGGATTTTTCAACAATTGGTTTGAACACAAAACATGAATATTGCGCAACAAATGACGATCCGAAACCAAAAATTAAATTTTCAATGGAAATATGCCTGTTATACAGTACATGCTAAAGTATAGGGAAAACGCACTGACACTTGTTGCCATTTCTCGGTAACGGTTTAATATATTCCAATGGGATTTTTCAACAATTGGTTTGAACACAAAACATTAATATTGCGCAACAAATGACGATCCGAAACCAAAAATTAAATTTTCAATGGAAATATGCCTGTTATTTAGTACATGCTAAAGTATAGGGAAAACGCACTGACACTTGTTGCCATATCTCGGTAACGGTTTAATATATTCCAATGGGATTTTTCAACAATTGGTTTGAACACAAAACATGAATATTGCGCAACAAATGACGATCCGAAACCAAAAATTAAATTTTCAATGGAAATATGCCTGTTATACAGTACATGCTAAAGTATAGGGAAAACGCACTGACACTTGTTGCCATATCTCGGTAACGGTTTAATATATTCCAATGGGATTTTTCAACAATTGGTTTGAACACAAAACATGAATATTGCGCAACAAATAACGATCCGAAACCAAAAATTAAATTTTCAATGGAAATATGCCTGTTATTTAGTACATGCTAAAGTATAGGGAAAACGCACTGACACTTGTTGCCATATCTCGGTAACGGTTTAATATATTCCAATGGGATTTTTCAACAATTGGTTTGAACACAAAACATGAATATTGCGCAACAAATAACGATCCGAAACCAAAAATTAAATTTTCAATGGAAATATGCCTGTTATTTAGTACATGCTAAAGTATAGGGAAAACGCACTGACACTTGTTGCCATATCTCGGTAACGGTTTAATATATTCCAATCGGATTTTTCAACAATTGGTTTGAACACAAAACATGAATATTGCGCAACAAATAACGATCCGAAACCAAAAATTAAATTTTCAATGGAAATATGCCTGTTATATAGTACATGCTAAAGTATAGGGAAAACGCACTGACACTTGTTGCTATATCTCGGTAACGGTTTAATATATTCCAATGGGATTTTTCAACAATTGGTTTGAACACAAAACATGAATATTGCGCAACAAATAACGATCCGAAACCAAAAATTAAATTTTCATTGGAAATATGCCTGTTATTTAGTACATGCTAAAGTATAGGGAAAACGCACTGACACTTGTTGCCATTCCTCGGTTACGGTTTAATATATTCCAATGGGATTTTTCAACAATTGGTTTGAACACAAAACATGAATATTGCGCAACAAATAACGATCCGAAACCAAAAATTAAATTTTCAATGGAAATATGCCTGTTATTTAGTACATGCTAAAGTATAGGGAAAACGCACTGACACTTGTTGCCATATCTCGGTAACGGTTTAATATATTACAATGGGATTTTTCAACAATTGGTTTGAACACAAAACATGAATATTGCGCAACAAATAACGATCCGAAACCAAAAATTAAGTTTTCAATGGAAATATGGCTGTTATTTAGTACATGCTAAAGTATAGGGAAAACGCACTGACACTTGTTGCCATATCTCGGTAACGGTTTAATATATTCCAATGGGATTTTTCAACAATTGGTTTGAACACAAAACATGAATATTGCGCAACAAATAACGATCCGAAACCAAAAATTAAATTTTCAATGGAAATATGCCTGTTATTTAGTACATGCTAAAGTATAGGGAGAACGCACTGACACTTGTTGCCATATCTCGGTAACGGTTTAATATATTCCAATGGGATTTTTCAACAATTGGTTTGAACACGAAACATTAATATTGCGCAACAAATGACGATCCGAAACCAAAAATTAAATTTTCAATGGAAATATGCCTGTTATTTAGTACATGCTAAAGTATAGGGAAAACGCACTGACACTTGTTGCCATATCTCGGTAACGGTTTAATATATTCCAATGGGATTTTTCAACAATTGGTTTGAACACAAAACATGAATATTGCGCAACAAATGACGATCCGAAACCAAAAATTAAATTTTCAATGGAAATATGCCTGTTATTTAGTACATGCTAAAGTATAGGGAAAACGCACTGACACTTGTTGCCATATCTCGGTAACGGTTTAATATATTCCAATGGGATTTTTCAACAATTGGTTTGAACACAAAACATGAATATTGCGCAACAAATGACGATCCGAAACCAAAAATTAAATTTTCAATGGAAATATGCCTGTTATACAGTACATGCTAAAGTATAGGGAAAACGCACTGACACTTGTTGCCATTTCTCGGTAACGGTTTAATATATTCCAATGGGATTTTTCAACAATTGGTTTGAACACAAAACATTAATATTGCGCAACAAATGACGATCCGAAACCAAAAATTAAATTTTCAATGGAAATATGCCTGTTATTTAGTACATGCTAAAGTATAGGGAAAACGCACTGACACTTGTTGCCATATCTCGGTAACGGTTTAATATATTCCAATGGGATTTTTCAACAATTGGTTTGAACACAAAACATTAATATTGCGCAACAAATAACGATCCGAAACCAAAAATTAAATTTTCAATGGAAATATGGCTGTTATTTAGTACATGCTAAAGTATAGGGAAAACGCACTGACACTTGTTGCCATATCTCGGTAACGGTTTAATATATTACAATGGGATTTTTCAACAATTGGTTTGAACACAAAACATGAATATTGCGCAACAAATAACGATCCGAAACCAAAAATTAAATTTTCAATGGAAATATGGCTGTTATTTAGTACATGCTAAAGTATAGGGAAAACGCACTGACACTTGTTGCCATATCTCGGTAACGGTTTAATATATTCCAATGGGATTTTTCAACAATTGGTTTGAACACAAAACATGAATATTGCGCAACAAATAACGATCCGAAACCAAAAATTAAATTTTCAATGGAAATATGCCTGTTATTTAGTACATGCTAAAGTATAGGGAAAACGCACTGACACTTGTTGCCATATCTCGGTAACGGTTTAATATATTCCAATGGGATTTTTCAACAATTGGTTTGAACACAAAACATTAATATTGCGCAACAAATGACGATCCGAAACCAAAAATTAAATTTTCAATGGAAATATGCCTGTTATTTAGTACATGCTAAAGTATAGGGAAAACGCACTGACACTTGTTGCCATATCTCGGTAACGGTTTAATATATTCCAATGGGATTTTTCAACAATCGGTTTGAACACAAAACATGAATATTGCGCAACAAATGACGATCCGAAACCAAAAATTAAATTTTCAATGGAAATATGCCTGTTATACAGTACATGCTAAAGTATAGGGAAAACGCACTGACACTTGTTGCCATTTCTCGGTAACGGTTTAATATATTCCAATGGGATTTTTCAACAATTGGTTTGAACACAAAACATTAATATTGCGCAACAAATGACGATCCGAAACCAAAAATTAAATTTTCAATGGAAATATGCCTGTTATTTAGTACATGCTAAAGTATAGGGAAAACGCACTGACACTTGTTGCCATATCTCGGTAACGGTTTAATATATTCCAATGGGATTTTTCAACAATTGGTTTGAACACAAAACATGAATATTGCGCAACAAATAACGATCCGAAACCAAAAATTAAATTTTCAATGGAAATATGCCTGTTATTTAGTACATGCTAAAGTATAGGGAAAACGCACTGACACTTGTTGCCATATCTCGGTAACGGTTTAATATATTCCAATGGGATTTTTCAACAATTGGTTTGAACACAAAACATGAATATTGCGCAACAAATGACGATCCGAAACCAAAAATTAAATTTTCAATGGAAATATGCCTGTTATTTAGTACATGCTAAAGTATAGGGAAAACGCACTGACACTTGTTGCCATATCTCGGTAACGGTCTAATATATTCCAATGGGATTTTTCAACAATTGGTTTGAACACAAAACATGAATATTGCGCAACAAATGACGATCCGAAACCAAAAATTAAATTTTCAATGGAAATATGGCTGTTATTTAGTACATGCTAAAGTATAGGGAAAACGCACTGACACTTGTTGCCATATCTCGGTAACGGTTTAATATATTCCAATGGGATTTTTCAACAATTGGTTTGAACACAAAACATGAATATTGCGCAACAAATAACGATCCGAAACCAAAAATTAAATTTTCAATGGAAATATGCCTGTTATTTAGTACATGCTAAAGTATAGGGAAAACGCACTGACACTTGTTGCCATATCTCGGTAACGGTTTAATATATTCCAATGGGATTTTTCAACAATTGGTTTGAACACAAAACATTAATATTGCGCAACAAATGACGATCCGAAACCAAAAATTAAATTTTCAATGGAAATATGCCTGTTATTTAGTACATGCTAAAGTATAGGGAAAACGCACTGACACTTGTTGCCATATCTCGGTAACGGTTTAATATATTCCAATGGGATTTTTCAACAATTGGTTTGAACACAAAACATGAATATTGCGCAACAAATAACGATCCGAAACCAAAAATTAAATTTTCAATGGAAATATGCCTGTTATTTAGTACATGCTAAAGTATAGGGAAAACGCACTGACACTTGTTGCCATACCTCGGTAACGGTTTAATATATTCCAATGGGATTTTTCAACAATTGGTTTGAACACAAAACATGAATATTGCGCAACAAATAACGATCCGAAACCAAAAATTAAATTTTCAATGGAAATATGCCTGTTATTTAGTACATGCTAAAGTATAGGGAAAACGCACTGACACTTGTTGCCATATCTCAGTAACGGTTTAATATATTCCAATGGGATTTTTCAACAATTGGTTTGAACACAAAACATGAATATTGCGCAACAAATGACGATCCGAAACCAAAAATTAAATTTTCAATGGAAATATGCCTGTTATTTAGTACATGCTAAAGTATAGGGAAAACGCACTGACACTTGTTGCCATATCTCGGTAACGGTTTAATATATTCCAATGGGATTTTTCAACAATTGGTTTGAACACAAAACATGAATATTGCGCAACAAATGACGATCCGAAACCAAAAATTAAATTTTCAATGGAAATATGCCTGTTATTTAGTACATGCTAAAGTATAGGGAAAACGCACTGACACTTGTTGCCATATCTCGGTAACGGTTTAATATATTACAATGGGATTTTTCAACAATTGGTTTGAACACAAAACATGAATATTGCGCAACAAATAACGATCCGAAACCAAAAATTAAATTTTCAATGGAAATATGGCTGTTATTTAGTACATGCTAAAGTATAGGGAAAACGCACTGACACTTGTTGCCATATCTCGGTAACGGTTTAATATATTCCAATGGGATTTTTCAACAATTGGTTTGAACACAAAACATGAATATTGCGCAACAAATAACGATCCGAAACCAAAAATTAAATTTTCAATGGAAATATGCCTGTTATTTAGTACATGCTAAAGTATAGGGAAAACGCACTGACACTTGTTGCCATATCTCGGTAACGGTTTAATATATTCCAATGGGATTTTTCAACAATTGGTTTGAACACAAAACATTAATATTGCGCAACAAATGACGATCCGAAACCAAAAATTAAATTTTCAATGGAAATATGCCTGTTATTTAGTACATGCTAAAGTATAGGGAAAACGCACTGACACTTGTTGCCATATCTCGGTAACGGTTTAATATATTCCAATGGGATTTTTCAACAATTGGTTTGAACACAAAAAATGAATATTGCGCAACAAATGACGATCCGAAACCAAAAATTAAATTTTCAATGGAAATATGCCTGTTATACAGTACATGCTAAAGTATAGGGAAAACGCACTGACACTTGTTGCCATATCTCGGTAACGGTTTAATATATTCCAATGGGATTTTTCAACAATTGGTTTGAACACAAAACATTAATATGGCGCAACAAATGACGATCCGAAACCAAAAATTAAATTTTCAATGGAAATATGCCTGTTATTTAGTACTTGCTAAAGTATAGGGAAAACGCACTGACACTTGTTGCCATATCTCGGTAACGGTTTAATATATTCCAATGGGATTTTTCAACAATTGGTTTGAACACAAAACATGAATATTGCGCAACAAATAACGATCCGAAACCAAAAATTAAATTTTCAATGGAAATATGCCTGTTATTTAGTACATGCTAAAGTATAGGGAAAACGCACTGACACTTGTTGCCATATCTCGGTAACGGTTTAATATATTCCAATGGGATTTTTCAACAATTGGTTTGAACACAAAACATGAATATTGCGCAACAAATAACGATCCGAAACCAAAAATTAAATTTTCAATGGAAATATGTCTGTTATTTAGTACATGCTAAAGTATAGGGAAAACGCACTGACACTTGTTGCCATATCTCGGTAACGGTTTAATATATTCCAATGGGATTTTTCAACAATTGGTTTGAACACAAAACATGAATATTGCGCAACAAATGACGATCCGAAACCAAAAATTAAATTTTCAATGGAAATATGCCTGTTATTTAGTACATGCTAAAGTATAGGGAAAACGCACTGACACTTGTTGCTATATCTCGGTAACGGTTTAATATATTCCAATGGGATTTTTCAACAATTGGTTTGAACACAAAACATTAATATTGCGCAACAAATAACGATCCGAAACCAAAAATTAAATTTTCAATGGAAATATGCCTGTTATTTAGTACTTGCTAAAGTATAGGGAAAACGCACTGACACTTGTTGCCATATCTCGGTAACGGTTTAATATATTCCAATGGGATTTTTCAACAATTGGTTTGAACACAAAACATGAATATTGCGCAACAAATAACGATCCGAAACCAAAAATTAAATTTTCAATGGAAATATGCCTGTTATTTAGTACATGCTAAAGTATAGGGAAAACGCACTGACACTTGTTGCCATATCTCGGTAACGGTTTAATATATTCCAATGGGATTTTTCAACAATTGGTTTGAACACAAAACATGAATATTGCGCAACAAATGACGATCCGAAACCAAAAATTAAATTTTCAATGGAAATATGCCTGTTATTTAGTACATGCTAAAGTATAGGGAAAACGCACTGACACTTGTTGCTATATCTCGGTAACGGTTTAATATATTCCAATGGGATTTTTCAACAATTGGTTTGAACACAAAACATGAATATTGCGCAACAAATGACGATCCGAAACCAAAAATTAAATTTTCAATGGAAATATGCCTGTTATACAGTACATGCTAAAGTATAGGGAGAACGCACTGACACTTGTTGCCATATCTCGGTAACGGTTTAATATATTCCAATGGGATTTTTCAACAATTGGTTTGAACACAAAACATTAATATTGCGCAACAAATAACGATCCGAAACCAAAAATTAAATTTTCAATGGAAATATGCCTGTTATATAGTACATGCTAAAGTATAGGGAAAACGCACTGACACTTGTTGCTATATCTCGGTAACGGTTTAATATATTCCAATGGGATTTTTCAACAATTGGTTTGAACACAAAACATGAATATTGCGCAACAAATAACGATCCGAAACCAAAAATTAAATTTTCAATGGAAATATGCCTGTTATTTAGTACATGCTAAAGTATAGGGAAAACGCACTGACACTTGTTGCCATATCTCGGTAACGGTTTAATATATTCCAATGGGATTTTTCAACAATTGGTTTGAACACAAAACATGAATATTGCGCAACAAATGACGATCCGAAACCAAAAATTAAATTTTCAATGGAAATATGCCTGTTATACAGTACATTCTAAAGTATAGGGAAAACGCACTGACACTTGTTGCCATATCTCGGTAACGGTTGAATATATTCCAATGGGATTTTTCAACAATTGGTTTGAACACAAAACATGAATATTGCGCAACAAATAACGATCCGAAACCAAAAATTAAATTTTCAATGGAAATATGCCTGTTATACAGTACATGCTAAAGTATAGGGAAAACGCACTGACACTTGTTGCCATATCTCGGTAACGGTTTAATATATTCCAATGGGATTTTTCAACAATTGGTTTGAACACAAAACATTAATATTGCGCAACAAATGACGATCCGAAACCAAAAATTAAATTTTCAATGGAAATATGCCTGTTATACAGTACATGCTAAAGTATAGGGAAAACGCACTGACACTTGTTGCCATATCTCGGTAACGGTTTAATATATTCCAATGGGATTTTTCAACAATTGGTTTGAACACAAAACATTAATATTGCGCAACAAATGACGATCCGAAACCAAAAATTAAATTTTCAATGGAAATATGCCTGTTATACAGTACATGCTAAAGTATAGGGAAAACGCACTGACACTTGTTGCCATATCTCGGTAACGGTTTAATATATTCCAATGGGATTTTTCAACAATTGGTTTGAACACAAAACATTATTATTGCGCAACAAATAACGATCCGAAACCAAAAATTAAATTTTCAATGGAAATATGCCTGTTATATAGTACATGCTAAAGTATAGGGAAAACGCACTGACACTTGTTGCTATATCTCGGTAACGGTTTAATATATTCCAATGGGATTTTTCAACAATTGGTTTGAACACAAAACATGAATATTGCGCAACAAATAACGATCCGAAACCAAAAATTAAATTTTCAATAGAAATATGCCTGTTATTTAGTACTTGCTAAAGTATAGGGAAAACGCACTGACACTTGTTGCCATATCTCGGTAACGGTTTAATATATTCCAATGGGATTTTTCAACAATTGGTTTGAACACAAAACATGAATATTGCGCAACAAATGACGATCCGAAACCAAAAATTAAATTTTCAATGGAAATATGCCTGTTATTTAGTACATGCTAAAGTATAGGGAAAACGCACTGACACTTGTTGCCATATCTCGGTAACGGTTTAATATATCCCAATGGGATTTTTCAACAATTGGTTTGAACACAAAACATGAATATTGCGCAACAAATAACGATCCGAAACCAAAAATTAAATTTTCAATGGAAATATGCCTGTTATTTAGTACATGCTAAAGTATAGGGAAAACGCACTGACACTTGTTGCCATATCTCGGTAACGGTTTAATATATTCCAATGGGATTTTTCAACAATTGGTTTGAACACAAAACATGAATATTGCGCAACAAATGACGATCCGAAACCAAAAATTAAATTTTCAATGGAAATATGCCTGTTATACAGTACATGCTAAAGTATAGGGAGAACGCACTGACACTTGTTGCCATATCTCGGTAACGGTTTAATATATTCCAATGGGATTTTTCAACAATTGGTTTGAACACAAAACATTAATATTGCGCAACAAATAACGATCCGAAACCAAAAATTAAATTTTCAATGGAAATATGCCTGTTATATAGTACATGCTAAAGTATAGGGAAAACGCACTGACACTTGTTGCTATATCTCGGTAACGGTTTAATATATTCCAATGGGATTTTTCAACAATTGGTTTGAACACAAAACATGAATATTGCGCAACAAATGACGATCCGAAACCAAAAATTAAATTTTCAATGGAAATATGCCTGTTATACAGTACATGCTAAAGTATAGGGAGAACGCACTGACACTTGTTGCCATATCTCGGTAACGGTTTAATATATTCCAATGGGATTTTTCAACAATTGGTTTGAACACAAAACATTAATATTGCGCAACAAATAACGATCCGAAACCAAAAATTAAATTTTCAATGGAAATATTCCTGTTATACAGTACATGCTAAAGTATAGGGAAAACGCACTGACACTTGTTGCTATATCTCGGTAACGGTTTAATATATTCCAATGGGATTTTTCAACAATTGGTTTGAACACAAAACATGAATATTGCGCAACAAATAACGATCCGAAACCAAAAATTAAATTTTCAATGGAAATATGCCTGTTATTTGAACCTGTAACGTAGGGGTGTGGGGAAGGAGAGGAGACGAATCCTTACCTTGGTTACATCTACGGGTTCCAACGGCGACAGACCGTTCTCCATCGACGATTCCTCGGTGCACACGCACATAACACGCACACAAGCACTTATTCACTAAAAACTAATCATTAATGACCATGCACCACACGTCACTGACACAAACACCATTTTCCTCTTCACAACACTCATTTGGGTCATCATGGCGGATCCCCTCTTCATAGAAACTCGTGTCCTCCGTGCGAGTAGATGTGGTGATTGTATGTGCGGCGGTATTGTGTCATGAAAAGCCTTTCATTTTTAATGGTGATGTGTTGATGTCTGTGGCGCGTACGTCAGATCTGAAACTGTTGAGGAAGAGCCTTAGTACACAAAAATAAGAATAGAATTCGGGTAAGGATTATCCATTTGAAACAATTTATGCCACCGCACATTTGAATTCCGTGCAATGAAAAACAGTAACCTTTAATATTACGAAGAAGATCCCCGTCTACGCACGAAAGCCTCCACTCATGCGGAAGATTAAAGACACGCCCCTGAAGCGAGGGGAATATAATTCGTCAACAGCAACCGACGCGTGCGATAAGAGAGGCACTGTATTTAGGCAGAAACCATGTTCGTTACGCCTCATTAGGACAGTTTGTGGAACTTTGTACCATAACTAGGCACTCGAAAAAAATTATATGCCTGCATGAGTCTTGCCCAAACAATATTAATATAAATTTGGAAATATCAAATTAAAATATGAAAGGGAAACAATAAATAAATGAAATGGTGTTTGTGTCCAGAAGTAAAATTGCTCGCTCGGAAACAAAGTAGGGTCCATGACAATGAGCATAAACTCAAGTTCAGTCCCATTATAATGCTACTCCGATTCGAAGGAATGACTTACGAATTTGGGCATTTAAATGAGGGAAAACAGTGACAGAATACGATGACCATGTGGAAGAAGTAGGAGGAAAATAATTTGGAATAAAATGCAACATTGCTCCTCTGCAAATGAATAACTAATAGAAAAACAATTCACTATTTATCACTCTGATATGGAGGCAAATAAGGTGGTTGTTCGGAATATAAATTACCTTTCAAGAAAGGCCTGCCTTTGGGTATTTAGAAGCCACAAACGTCTTCATCCGCGACAAAATGAATATCTTTTGGACGGAACACTGCGTTCAGCTCAATACATAGGCATAGTAGACTCGGGACGGGTGGCAGAGGGTGCAGCTGACCTTGCGAGTGGGTCAAATGGCGATGGAATTCGGCATACGCACGGAACGTGCGGACACGAACGGCCACCTCAACTGAAGAACATGAACCACCGACCAGCAACAAAAACTATGATGCAGAATTCATAAATGCAAATGTGATTATTCTGAACAGAGAATGCAATTCAGTGAGCGTACATTATGTTACGTTAGCGACGCCATTTCTGGAATTATTGGACAGGAGCTTCGTAAAATTTTAACTGGTAAGTTTTCAATTGAAAACAGACCAAATCACGGATTGGATGGAAAGAAACAATTCATACGAGTACTATACACCGTAAGACAAAAGATTGAGTTTCACACTTCTGATAGAAAACACCCTAGGCTCTGAGGAGTGTAAAATAAGGTATTGGTGTGCTAGTGAGTTGTCACCCCTGAAACAGAACAAATCGCATTTTAAATAATGAAAAATACAAAACTTTGAAATATAGTACAAATTACATTTGATTTAATTCATTTATAACGTCAGTTACAACAGACAACGAAACTTTCCGACGAGTTCTTACGATGGCTGACGTTAAACGCGGCAGGAATCACATAAAGGGGTGCGAAAAATGCATTTCATTGTAGCAAGAAGGGATGGAATACAGAAATTGTTAGTTCTCTGTAACGACTAAAAATATATCTACCGCCGTGAAACGTACTTTGCCATGAAAATGTAGTTTTACGATAATCGCCTTAGCGAAATCATAATTCTGAAACAAAATACGGCAACTCACATCTTCCTCGAAGGATGAAGGCTCCTCCTCGTGCTCGTGGGATGCACACGACGACCCATGACTCCAAATCTCGCGAACTGACATTGACGACTTCATGTACCGACCAAAACTGAGGGTCGAAAGACCGATAGGGTTTCTAGAAGAGGGTGGGTGGGAGGGGATGAAGGAGAAGGGAAAGCGAGTGAAAAAGTAAAGGGGTGGGTGGACTAGGGGGGGGAATATTTGGGGGAGGAGGAGGCCAACTAGGATGGGAAGGATAGCCATACATGGGAGGAGGAGGGTGGGGAACCGAATGCAAAGAGGGCAGGGGGTGAAGCGAGGATGAGGGAAGTTGGAGGCCTTAATGAGGAGGAAGGAGGGTCAGCTGGATGCAGGGAAATAGGGGGCAGAACGGCTGGTCGCGGTGAGGAGGAAGTGACCAGGAGGGAGGGAAGGGAGGGGGATGAAGGTGATGACTGATGATTGCTCCGAAATGGCCGTCACGGGGGTCGAATGGGCGCCGCGGAAGAAGGGAACGACCCCTCGTGCACTCCCTTCGGCCCATCCCACAGGCCAGATCACGGTCTCCCAGTCAACTCACGAAGCACGGCTTGCGGTGACTCGGAACTCGCCCCCAGTTCGAATACCCTCGGCCCGTTCCATTTTCTACGCGGACGACATTCCTAATAATCTTCCTTAAGTTTCAGATCGATCCTTTTAAGGCCTTGGTATGGAATTTGCAAAATATGCAACTATTTTCATATCTAAAGAAATTGGAAATCCGCAAAATCAGTAATTCCCACCTACTACACAGCAATTTGGAAGAATCTTTTCTTTCAATCGAAATCAGCAAGCTGAAGCTGGTGAGCAGGAGGGAGTGATTGGGAAACCTGGGAGAGAGAATGAAAAAAGAGGGAAGTTTGGTGGGGAGAGGGGGGAAGATAGTAGAACCAGGAGAGGGGGGTGGTTGGTGGAAGGGGTGACTGCGTATGGGAAGAGGACAGAGAGCTGAAATATGGAAGGAAGGTGGCGGCGAGTCGGCCGGCCGGGGTTCTAGTGAATCGGAAAGGAAGAAGTGTTTTTTAAGGTTGGAGATGGCGGATTCCCTTGAAGAAGAATCGGGTCGAAATTCCTTTGAAGATGGTCGTGTCTTTATCGTGAAGAGACAGAACGACGCTCGGCACCCTCCATCCGGCCCATGCCACAATCCAGCCCACGCCCCCACCCCATCCCTCCATTAGGGTACGGTATGGAGTCACTCGATATCGACGCGCGATGAAGTCTCCGCCAACACCCTCCAGATCTAATTAGAGGCGGCCAATGTTTCCAAAAATCTTGATTATTTAAGAATAAATTCCCAGTGACGCATACGTACGAGTGCATTTTGAATAAAAGGTGAGGACTTTCAAGGTCATGAGAAATTTTCGGTACGCTTCATTACTGGATATCCGATAAACTAATTCCGTCTCCGGTCTTAACTAATCTCCCTTAATGCTTTAACTTTCTCGTTGTTCAGTATGCCTGGACCTAAGCTATCTTCTTCTACGTCATATTCCTTTTGCCCTTCATATTCCTTTTAACCTTGTTGCCCTAAGTTCCTTACCATACAGTGTTTCTCTCTATTCCTTCCATCTCTCTTGGATCTATTCTGAATCAACTACTTTCTTACTTCATTTGTCTTCAACTGTTATCAAAGGTGTTCCCTTCTTGCGTCCCGATAATAACTTAACCTTGCTGTATAGAGCACCAATTTCACCCTTCTTCTGTAACCATTCCATATCCTCGCATTGCGTTTTCCACCATTCCTCTTTCGCTTCATTTGTGGCCTTTCTCAATTTTTTGTTTAACTCTTTGTACTTCATTTTGCCCAACTCTGTGTTTGCATTCTTGCCTTTTCTTCTCTCATCCATTTTTGCAATCATTTCATCCGTGATCCATGGTTTCCTTGTCCTTTTCCCGCTAACGGCCCAATAGTGTATTTTGTGGCTTTCGATATCACTTCCTTGAGACATCTATTCCCTTGATTTAAAAATAATAGATTAATTTGATTTCAAAGTGGTTAGTGTGCATATAAGTTCATAGGTGTTCATACGTGTTCCATTCTTCGAAGCGCCCTTCTCCTTCCCTTCGCCGGGTACACTTCCCCCTTCCCCTTCCGCTCATATGGATCCGCTTCTCTCTCTCTCCTCATCATCTCTCTCCCTCCGCGGGACATCTGTCACTTTTTCGGCTTCATGGCATTCCAAAAAATGCTCGCTAACGTCGTACCCTCCCCTACCCTCAGACCACAACATACTCATTTTTCTCTCCTTAATCTTGTCTCCTGTCTCCATAGTCATGGAAAAATTACCATCTTCCAGGTGTCCTCTCGTTCTCACGCCCCCCCTTGTTCCCGTCTCGGTTATTCCCATCAACTATAGTCGGGTCACTCGTTACCTCCCCCTCGATCGTGGGGGGTTCTCTGAGTTTCCCTTTCTCGGTCTGCATCCGTTGTCGTTCTTTTCCCCCTCCCTCTCGTGTTCGAACCTATCCTCCGCTTCCTCCCGCTTCCTTCCACTCACTCATTACCTCCTTTCCTACAGGGTTCGTCCGGAAAATAAGTTTATGATGCTCATTGTCTTTTTTTGACAAAAGGGGAGTCGTCCACTAAGAATTTGTACCTGAACGACAAACGGTAAATGCTGCACTTTACGTCCAACTGCTGTACAGGCTTCGAAAACGAGTCGCCCGCGTCCGGCCAGCGATCAAAAACATCTGGCATTGCATCACGGCAATGCGAAGTCTCACACCGCGCTTGTCGTGTCGGACTTCTTGGCCAAGCACGGCGTGGTATCGCTGCCGCACCCGCCCTACAGCCCGGATTTGGCACCACCGGACTTCTTTCTGTTCCCGAAGATAAAGAGGAGTTTGAAAGGAACGCGATACGGGACTTTGGACGCCGTCAAAGAGGCCGTGACGACGTGTCTTTGAGAGGTTCCCGATGATACCTTCGCGGGAGCGTTTTAGGAATGGGAACGCCGCTGGAACAAGTGTATCGACTCACAATGGTCCTATTTTGAGGAATATTAGCTTAAGATATGTAAAAGTGTAATACTTTATTTTCCTGAGCTCAGTACACTTATTTTCCGGACGAACCCCGTACGTATTATAAATAAGAAAAAAACTGAGAATCGTAATTCGATCAAATTAAGAGAGTTATTATTGTGTTATTACTCACGTGTTTGAGGGTTTCCGATGACTTGATAACAAATTATAAATCTCCTCCGGTGGAATACAACTTGCTAACAAAACAACTTTAAATTACGTTTCTGACAAATACAAGACATATACAAATTTGGCGGTGATCGACCCTTTTTGGGGTATTTTTCATAATAATGCAAATTACGTTACAAGATCAGGGATTTTTGCATCTGTCCGTCGAATAGGCCGTTTATAATTCTGATCCATAGGTCTTAATATAATTAAGAAGTTGGCTTTTTTTAGCGCGTAACCGTTCGTACCACTGACCGTTGATATGGATATCCTTACGTGGAGCCATTTCACTCATTGTTATATCTTCAAATTTCATTATCTTTTTCCATTTTCCTTCGGGTGGGGGAAAACATTCCGTCCGTCGTAGAGTCCGTCTAGTTCTATGATACCTAGGCATTGAATTATCCTTAATGGCATTAAAATATTAAATATTTTATAAATTACTTTGTTTTAGCGAATATTAGCGAATAGGTTTTTTTGGGGTCATTGAGGGTAACTGTCCTTCGTCCATCAAATAGTCTTTTGGGGTCTTTTACCCTTAGGGGCTTCATTATGGTTATAAGGGATCCAATTGTGGATTTAGTTGAACCCAATAGAGTTGTATGTTCGAATGAACTGTCATTTACTAGTTTATATTCGTTAAGTAACGGAGAGACACGTTTCTATTCCTACGAAGCAGTGACCGAAAGAGATATCTTCAGTCCTCAGGGAAAAACAGCCTAATCAGGTGAT
Organism: Hetaerina titia; assembly: GCA_037158775.1. Taxonomy (NCBI): domain Eukaryota; kingdom Metazoa; phylum Arthropoda; class Insecta; order Odonata; family Calopterygidae; genus Hetaerina; species Hetaerina titia. The sequence goes on from JAVFHJ010000054.1 coordinate 16,312, forward strand.
CATAGTGCTCCACACGCTGCTCGGACACTTGGCATTAAGAAATAAACTTAAAAAAGGTTCTTGGGGATAAATGTTAGGAATATGAGTAGTTTCCTTTCGAATATCCACCGCATGAGGTATTACGAAAAAGAAAGTGTAGGCTCGAGTAAGTACTCGAGGGAATTAACCTCCTTGAGGACCTTTCCTGCGTTAAGCGCGTGCGGAGAATATATGGACAAGATGGCAAGCAATTAAATGTATGAGAAGCATATTGACGTAATATGACGAGGCGGTTGAATGAAAAGGTTAGCTCGAATAAATAGAGCTCATTTAGAACATGACGTCAGCATACGAGATCGCAAAGTATGCACAAGTGTGGTCGTTGATTGTGTTGACGTGCTATCGTAATGTTTAAACAATAATTTGACTGCCGAAGGACATTATACTACAAAATATAATTGGTAAACTAATTTTAAAGACGCCTAAATAGAATAAATGACAATAGCAACTCAAAACACCTACAAACTCTCAAAGTCGCTGGACGCGCAATTCACTTGAATCCTTCGATGATACAATTGACATCAAAAACAAGAACATATTCCTTGATAAGATTCGACAGGGAAACATCCTCCATTATGTGATTACGGTACAAATCGTAAAAAGAGAAAATATTCCATGGCGCCCCATATTTCAATCGCCCTTGATTGCATTGAGCCGACTGTCATGGGAGCAACCAGCTCACTCCAGTTGTTACATCGAGGAATATCGCACATCACCCTTGCGATAATGAGGACAGAGTCGACATAAATCCAGTGTAATAATCAAGTATAACAATCCATAGTATAATAATCAGACATAAGTTACAGCCAATGGAAATCCCTTTGTCGGCAATATTTTCCTCCAGGAAATTAAAAACGGATGCAGGAACTATTTCAATTATTTCCTCGAAACCAGGCTGTTTGACACACAAGTAAAGGTGACATCCATTAACTTATCGAGAAACTTAATAACAAGCGAAATTCGATTTAATTCACCCAACGATAACACAATGTATTTCCATTTATACACAGAGTTTTCACTATAAATATCGAGAGAGTCGAATTTGGATCATTTTGAAAATAAGCCATGCCAAAAACCAAATTTAGGCTGAGTCACTCTTTACTTTTAAACAAAACATGGCAGCCTTAAATCATTTAATAAACCACATGCTTACTGTTTCTCTCACAAAACCACGAGAAGACAAAGAATCAAAGCATGCAGTCGTAGTAAATAGATACGATCCTAAAATGATAGACAAACCGTAGGAAAAACCTTTAAACCACACGCACACCAATGAAAAGAACAGTAAAGAAACATTATTTTCCCATTAATTTCAACACTAAAGTACAAATGTCCTCCAAATTATATTCATATTATGTTAGCATTAACCATAGTTTCCGTCATCCAGTCGCAAAACGAGACTTAACAGGTATTCCCAAAGACGATACGGCCCCAAAGTAAAAATCCTGAATCTCTGAGGTCAATTCCAGCAAATGTCCCACATCATATATTGGACAGACAACACACAATGTGAATAATGGGTTCTTGGAACACTTGGTTGAATATATTATCGGTCGTTTGGGCAAATCGGACGTCTCTGTACACATTTGCGAAACTTCCCATCAAATTACTCTTATTATCTAAGATTAATCGCGGAATAGGCACACGCAATACTTCCAGTTAAACACAACCGACAGCTTACTATATAATGCAAATGGAATGAAATGGTATATCTCGATGAATGGCAATTTTTACACCAGCAATGATTTTACTAAAGCCTGTAGTAATATTGATGGCTCGACAAATAAAGTCACATTTTCAGAATATCACGTGCCTCGACGCACGCTGTCACACGTAACTAGGGGAATTCTGAATTTCTCAGCAAAAAAGATTCTCCCGCGACAAAAAAGTAGGAAATGATCATTTCAATGAAACCTTGTATGGAAGAATCATTTCTATGAGAATTATCCAGGAGGGGGAGAGCAGGAAAAGCCAAGGAAGAGATGGAAGCTTAAATCTGTCTCAAAGTGTTCCACGGCAGAGGTCAATGCGACCTGGACGTCTTTGAGATTGATCGATGTTTGCATCCAAAGCATATTCACAAAATATATTAGAAGACAATGCTTTAATGCAAAAACTTACAATTATTCCTGTTAGCAGGATTCTCCGAAGTTCCGTCCCCTATGGACCCTTATTTCAGTGCTGAAATTCCATGCGTTTTTCTCTGTCAAAACACTCTGACCTTCGTCCTTTTTCAAGGATGCCGTAGTCACACACACGCAGCGATCAATCGCATCACTGGAAAACATTGAAGAACAAATTAGCTTCAAGGCATATACACTCTCAGAGTGCGCATGGAAAAAGTTCCCTATTTCACTATCTCCCACGCATTTAAAAGAATGCCCACACCCTCACTTTTAGGACATTGAACGTTAAAAACCATTTTTTTTGCTTTAAGAATTCTCTTCAGTTAAGTTTTCAATTGAAATTCTTGCAAGTAATTGAGCAGCGGAAGGTGAAAATATGTAATGTATCGTTTGACCCTACGTCGGTCATATAAAACGAAGCTATAAGTTTTCAGAACACGGAATTCATTGTCACTGAAAATGAAATTTCCCCCCAGCCTGAATCAGAGAGGGCCTCATAGTAAAATACGGCGAAATGCACCGGAGGACTCTCCGCACCTACTGACCTTGACCCCATTTACTTTGACCGCGTTGACTCCAGCATTTCAAATCGCCTTCGTCCTCTTGCGACAATCATTCTGACGTAAAAGGACTCCGGTTCGTCAAAGCTAAATTATTATACAATATTACCATTTGAATAAGTATGGAAGCAAGATACCAAACGTAAAAACAGTTAACAAACTGCTGATGGCGAAATCACTTAACATATTCAGTTTATCTGCATTTGGAGTTTAAAGTTGGTTCCGATTTTGGTTCCCTGGCGTAAACAGAGTAAATTAGCAATCTTGGCGAAAAACAATTGCAGAGACTTATATCGTCGCTAATCAATATGTGTTCATCTTCTCGGCATTAATTACATTTGAGACTAATCAAAATGACACTCTTTCCAGTTTAATTGCGTATGCTCTAGTAATTTAACTTTTCCCCAGCAAACTTCCAACAGATAAGTTACTAGCAATCGCAAGAAAAATCAGTCGACACTGGTGTACCCATAATTACTTAGGAATTGACGTATCCATCGCTTTCGCAATAATAATTATAATATTCCCTCGCACCAAAAGAATTACACCCTTTCTCACAATTGCATTTGCCTAGAACATAACGTGACGAACATGATTCATGGAAGACACGAAAATTAGACGAGAGAGTATGGACTCACCTCCTTCCACCACGAAGACCCACGACCAACTGAACGGACTAGTTAATCGAAGGAACAGCAGGTGGCCGAAACCGTTGAATGACGTCATTTCTTAAATTTGAAAATGTGCCGTTAAGTGAGTTTATGAAAAGATAATGGCATGGTTATAACCATGTTTCATTTAGATTTTGGTAATGTAATTTCTTAATGTTCTCATTATCAATGACAAATATTTCTCTTTCATTATTCATTTTGTTTTACATTTAAATTTCCCATCTTTATCTGTTCTTTAGCAAGTAGGTGGCGCCAGGGGAAATAGTTGGCCAATTGCGAAAGCATACTCAGAACGCTGACGACACGGCTAAGGCGCGCAATGGCACGTGCCAGAAAAATATTGGATCGAATCTTGGTCTCTCGGTCCATCCCTTGCTGCCTTGATGGAGTCCCACTGTCTCCTCTCCCGGTGAGAAGAATCATTCTATCCCCTTGAATAATACTCGGTTACTTAATCATTGCCAGAGTAGATACACGCTCACTGAGATGACTCGTTAACAACAGAATCACCCATTGCACGAAATTAGGCGGTAATCCTTGGCGGCACGAGTCGTCGTTCTGTTTATACCCTAAAGCATTTTGACGGACCATAACCTGACAGATTTGAGATTACTTGATAAACATCCACAGGAGAAACTAGGACCGTGCTCCGGGCATGGGTGTCGTGTGCACTAGGAGGAGGTGCACCAATGCGATCCCAGGGAATCCAGAATAATCAGGAATGAAATCGAAAACATCACTCTTTCGAAAGATTAAACCAATTTTTACCACGTAATAATAATATTGCATACCATGTCAGCTTTAAAACACTGTCCATCCACGATTTGCACTGATTGACAGTCGTTCTTTAGAAAAACAAAAGGACGATCCTGGAGAACCTTCCACCTACTATTGACGGATGTGACTCTTAACAGGAACGGACACTTCAATTTGAACAAGGCAGGACGAAACCCTTGCCATCTCAGCACATGCCTTGAGAATTTAACGGCCGATTTTCGGCAGTATACTCGCGTGCATGAATGGTAAAATGGGGCGCAGTAGAATTTCCTTGTTTGTGTAATTTTCCTTTGCCTGCCTGATGTGTGGTTCACTTTAGACAGCCTCTCGGTGACTGCGAAAATACGGTCTCATTGTTTTTTCTGGTGTTTATCGCTTCTCTTCTCGTGCCTGCAAATGTTCGCTCGTTTAAGCGTCCCTAGTGAGCCCCATTTTTTCATTGTGGGAAGTACTTTTGGTGTTTTAAGTTGGAAGAATAAATCTATGACACCAATTTCTTAGAGTGCAAAGCTGAGTTGACCCAAGCACCTGACCTCTTATTGTTTCAAAGATCTTGCATTAACATCGAATGAAATAAGACCTTAGAAAGCCATTCATGTTGTGTTTGGATGTTCTATTCACGTGCATTTTTAACTATTTAAGTG
>JAVFHJ010000055.1:0-19556 GCA_037158775.1 Hetaerina titia
AAATTTTCAAGGTCAAATATGCGTGTCATTTAATAATAATTCAAAAGTATAGGGAAAAACGCACTGACACTTGTCGCCATATCTCCGACAACGGTTGGAAATATTCCAAATTGGGATTATTCGACAGTTGGTTTTGAACACAAAACACGAATAATGCGCATAAATGACGATCGGAAACCAAAAATTAAATTTTCAAGGTCAAATATGCGTGTCATTTAATAATAAATTCAAAAGTATAGGGAAAACGCACTGACACTTGTCGCCATATCTCGACAACGGTTGGAAATATTCCAATTGGATTCTTCAACAATTGGTTTTGAACACAAAACACGAATAATGCGCATAAAATGACGATCGGAAACCAAAAATTAAATTTTCAAGGTCAAATATGCGTGTCATTTAATAATAAATTCAAAAGTATAGGGAAAACGCACTGACACTTGTCGCCATATCTCGACAACGGTTGGAAATATTCCAATTGGATTCTTCAACAATTGGTTTGAACACAAAACACGAATAATGCGCATAAAATGACGATCGGAAACCAAAAATTAAATTTTCAAGGTCAAATATGCGTGTCATTTAATAATAAATTCAAAAGTATAGGGAAAACGCACTGACACTTGTCGCCATATCTCGACAACGGTTGGAAATATTCCAATTGGATTCTTCAACAATTGGTTTGAACACAAAACACGAATAATGCGCATAAAATGACGATCGGAAACCAAAAATTAAATTTTCAAGGTCAAATATGCGTGTCATTTAATAATAAATTCAAAAGTATAGGGAAAACGCACTGACACTTGTCGCCATATCTCGACAACGGTTGGAAATATTCCAATTGGATTCTTCAACAATTGGTTTGAACACAAAACACGAATAATGCGCATAAAATGACGATCGGAAACCAAAAATTAAATTTTCAAGGTCAAATATGCGTGTCATTTAATAATAAATTCAAAAGTATAGGGAAAACGCACTGACACTTGTCGCCATATCTCGACAACGGTTGGAAATATTCCAATTGGATTCTTCAACAATTGGTTTGAACACAAAACACGAATAATGCGCATAAAATGACGATCGGAAACCAAAAATTAAATTTTCAAGGTCAAATATGCGTGTCATTTTATAATAAATTCAAAAGTATAGGGGAAAACGCACTGACACTTGTCGCCATATCTCGACAACGGTTGGAAATATTCCAATTGGATTCTTCAACAATTGGTTTGAACACAAAACACGAATAATGCGCATAAAATGACGATCGGAAACCAAAAATTAAATTTTCAAGGTCAAATATGCGTGTCATTTAATAATAAATTCAAAAGTATAGGGAAAACGCACTGACACTTGTCGCCATATCTCGACAACGGTTGGAAATATTCCAATTGGATTCTTCAACAATTGGTTTGAACACAAAACACGAATAATGCGCATAAAATGACGATCGGAAACCAAAAATTAAATTTTCAAGGTCAAATATGCGTGTCATTTAATAATAAATTCAAAAGTATAGGGAAAACGCACTGACACTTGTCGCCATATCTCGACAACGGTTGGAAATATTCCAATTGGATTCTTCAACAATTGGTTTGAACACAAAACACGAATAATGCGCATAAAATGACGATCGGAAACCAAAAATTAAATTTTCAAGGTCAAATATGCGTGTCATTTAATAATAAATTCAAAAGTATAGGGAAAACGCACTGACACTTGTCGCCATATCTCGACAACGGTTGGAAATATTCCAATTGGATTCTTCAACAATTGGTTTGAACACAAAACACGAATAATGCGCATAAAATGACGATCGGAAACCAAAAATTAAATTTTCAAGGTCAAATATGCGTGTCATTTAATAATAAATTCAAAAGTATAGGGAAAACGCACTGACACTTGTCGCCATATCTCGACAACGGTTGGAAATATTCCAATTGGATTCTTCAACAATTGGTTTGAACACAAAACACGAATAATGCGCATAAAATGACGATCGGAAACCAAAAATTAAATTTTCAAGGTCAAATATGCGTGTCATTTAATAATAAATTCAAAAGTATAGGGAAAACGCACTGACACTTGTCGCCATATCTCGACAACGGTTGGAAATATTCCAATTGGATTCTTCAACAATTGGTTTGAACACAAAACACGAATAATGCGCATAAAATGACGATCGGAAACCAAAAATTAAATTTTCAAGGTCAAATATGCGTGTCATTTAATAATAAATTCAAAAGTATAGGGAAAACGCACTGACACTTGTCGCCATATCTCGACAACGGTTGGAAATATTCCAATTGGATTCTTCAACAATTGGTTTGAACACAAAACACGAATAATGCGCATAAAATGACGATCGGAAACCAAAAATTAAATTTTCAAGGTCAAATATGCGTGTCATTTAATAATAAATTCAAAAGTATAGGGAAAACGCACTGACACTTGTCGCCATATCTCGACAACGGTTGGAAATATTCCAATTGGATTCTTCAACAATTGGTTTGAACACAAAACACGAATAATGCGCATAAAATGACGATCGGAAACCAAAAATTAAATTTTCAAGGTCAAATATGCGTGTCATTTAATAATAAATTCAAAAGTATAGGGAAAACGCACTGACACTTGTCGCCATATCTCGACAACGGTTGGAAATATTCCAATTGGATTCTTCAACAATTGGTTTGAACACAAAACACACACGAATAATGCGCATAAAATGACGATCGGAAACCAAAAATTAAATTTTCAAGGTCAAATATGCGTGTCATTTAATAATAAATTCAAAAGTATAGGGAAAACGCACTGACACTTGTCGCCATATCTCGACAACGGTTGGAAATATTCCAATTGGATTCTTCAACAATTGGTTTGAACACAAAACACGAATAATGCGCATAAAATGACGATCGGAAACCAAAAATTAAATTTTCAAGGTCAAATATGCGTGTCATTTAATAATAAATTCAAAAGTATAGGGAAAACGCGCTGACACTTGTCGCCATATCTCGACAACGGTTGGAAATATTCCAATTGGATTCTTCAACAATTGGTTTGAACACAAAACACGAATAATGCGCATAAAATGACGATCGGAAACCAAAAATTAAATTTTCAAGGTCAAATATGCGTGTCATTTAATAATAAATTCAAAAGTATAGGGAAAACGCACTGACACTTGTCGCCATATCTCGACAACGGTTGGAAATATTCCAATTGGATTCTTCAACAATTGGTTTGAACACAAAACACGAATAATGCGCATAAAATGACGATCGGAAACCAAAAATTAAATTTTCAAGGTCAAATATGCGTGTCATTTAATAATAAATTCAAAAGTATAGGGAAAACGCACTGACACTTGTCGCCATATCTCGACAACGGTTGGAAATATTCCAATTGGATTCTTCAACAATTGGTTTGAACACAAAACACGAATAATGCGCATAAAATGACGATCGGAAACCAAAAATTAAATTTTCAAGGTCAAATATGCGTGTCATTTAATAATAAATTCAAAAGTATAGGGAAAACGCACTGACACTTGTCGCCATATCTCGACAACGGTTGGAAATATTCCAATTGGATTCTTCAACAATTGGTTTGAACACAAAACACGAATAATGCGCATAAAATGACGATCGGAAACCAAAAATTAAATTTTCAAGGTCAAATATGCGTGTCATTTAATAATAAATTCAAAAGTATAGGGAAAACGCACTGACACTTGTCGCCATATCTCGACAACGGTTGGAAATATTCCAATTGGATTCTTCAACAATTGGTTTGAACACAAAACACGAATAATGCGCATAAAATGACGATCGGAAACCAAAAATTAAATTTTCAAGGTCAAATATGCGTGTCATTTAATAATAAATTCAAAAGTATAGGGAAAACGCACTGACACTTGTCGCCATATCTCGACAACGGTTGGAAATATTCCAATTGGATTCTTCAACAATTGGTTTGAACACAAAACACGAATAATGCGCATAAAATGACGATCGGAAACCAAAAATTAAATTTTCAAGGTCAAATATGCGTGTCATTTAATAATAAATTCAAAAGTATAGGGAAAACGCACTGACACTTGTCGCCATATCTCGACAACGGTTGGAAATATTCCAATTGGATTCTTCAACAATTGGTTTGAACACAAAACACGAATAATGCGCATAAAATGACGATCGGAAACCAAAAATTAAATTTTCAAGGTCAAATATGCGTGTCATTTAATAATAAATTCAAAAGTATAGGGAAAACGCACTGACACTTGTCGCCATATCTCGACAACGGTTGGAAATATTCCAATTGGATTCTTCAACAATTGGTTTGAACACAAAACACGAATAATGCGCATAAAATGACGATCGGAAACCAAAAATTAAATTTTCAAGGTCAAATATGCGTGTCATTTAATAATAAATTCAAAAGTATAGGGAAAACGCACTGACACTTGTCGCCATATCTCGACAACGGTTGGAAATATTCCAATTGGATTCTTCAACAATTGGTTTGAACACAAAACACGAATAATGCGCATAAAATGACGATCGGAAACCAAAAATTAAATTTTCAAGGTCAAATATGCGTGTCATTTAATAATAAATTCAAAAGTATAGGGAAAACGCACTGACACTTGTCGCCATATCTCGACAACGGTTGGAAATATTCCAATTGGATTCTTCAACAATTGGTTTGAACACAAAACACGAATAATGCGCATAAAATGACGATCGGAAACCAAAAATTAAATTTTCAAGGTCAAATATGCGTGTCATTTAATAATAAATTCAAAAGTATAGGGAAAACGCACTGACACTTGTCGCCATATCTCGACAACGGTTGGAAATATTCCAATTGGATTCTTCAACAATTGGTTTGAACACAAAACACGAATAATGCGCATAAAATGACGATCGGAAACCAAAAATTAAATTTTCAAGGTCAAATATGCGTGTCATTTAATAATAAATTCAAAAGTATAGGGAAAACGCACTGACACTTGTCGCCATATCTCGACAACGGTTGGAAATATTCCAATTGGATTCTTCAACAATTGGTTTGAACACAAAACACGAATAATGCGCATAAAATGACGATCGGAAACCAAAAATTAAATTTTCAAGGTCAAATATGCGTGTCATTTAATAATAAATTCAAAAGTATAGGGAAAACGCACTGACACTTGTCGCCATATCTCGACAACGGTTGGAAATATTCCAATTGGATTCTTCAACAATTGGTTTGAACACAAAACACGAATAATGCGCCTAAAATGACGATCGGAAACCAAAAATTAAATTTTCAAGGTCAAATATGCGTGTCATTTAATAATAAATTCAAAAGTATAGGGAAAACGCACTGACACTTGTCGCCATATCTCGACAACGGTTGGAAATATTCCAATTGGATTCTTCAACAATTGGTTTGAACACAAAACACGAATAATGCGCAAAAAATGACGATCGGAAACCAAAAATTAAATTTTCAAGGTCAAATATGCGTGTCATTTAATAATAAATTCAAAAGTATAGGGAAAACGCACTGACACTTGTCGCCATATCTCGACAACGGTTGGAAATATTCCAATTGGATTCTTCAACAATTGGTTTGAACACAAAACACGAATAATGCGCATAAAATGACGATCGGAAACCAAAAATTAAATTTTCAAGGTCAAATATGCGTGTCATTTAATAATAAATTCAAAAGTATAGGGAAAACGCACTGACACTTGTCGCCATATCTCGACAACGGTTGGAAATATTCCAATTGGATTCTTCAACAATTGGTTTGAACACAAAACACGAATAATGCGCATAAAATGACGATCGGAAACCAAAAATTAAATTTTCAAGGTCAAATATGCGTGTCATTTAATAATAAATTCAAAAGTATAGGGAAAACGCACTGACACTTGTCGCCATATCTCGACAACGGTTGGAAATATTCCAATTGGATTCTTCAACAATTGGTTTGAACACAAAACACGAATAATGCGCATAAAATGACGATCGGAAACCAAAAATTAAATTTTCAAGGTCAAATATGCGTGTCATTTAATAATAAATTCAAAAGTATAGGGAAAACGCACTGACACTTGTCGCCATATCTCGACAACGGTTGGAAATATTCCAATTGGATTATTCGACAGTTGGTTTGAACACAAAACACGAATAATGCGCATAAAATGACGATCGGAAACCAAAAATTAAATTTTCAAGGTCAAATATGCGTGTCATTTAATAATAAATTCAAAAGTATAGGGAAAACGCACTGACACTTGTCGCCATATCTCGACAACGGTTGGAAATATTCCAATTGGATTCTTCAACAATTGGTTTGAACACAAAACACGAATAATGCGCATAAAATGACGATCGGAAACCAAAAATTAAATTTTCAAGGTCAAATATGCGTGTCATTTAATAATAAATTCAAAAGTATAGGGAAAACGCACTGACACTTGTCGCCATATCTCGACAACGGTTGGAAATATTCCAATTGGATTCTTCAACAATTGGTTTGAACACAAAACACGAATAATGCGCATAAAATGACGATCGGAAACCAAAAATTAAATTTTCAAGGTCAAATATGCGTGTCATTTAATAATAAATTCAAAAGTATAGGGAAAACGCACTGACACTTGTCGCCATATCTCGACAACGGTTGGAAATATTCCAATTGGATTATTCGACAGTTGGTTTGAACACAAAACACGAATAATGCGCATAAAATGACGATCGGAAACCAAAAATTAAATTTTCAAGGTCAAATATGCGTGTCATTTAATAATAAATTCAAAAGTATAGGGAAAACGCACTGACACTTGTCGCCATATCTCGACAACGGTTGGAAATATTCCAATTGGATTCTTCAACAATTGGTTTGAACACAAAACACGAATAATGCGCATAAAATGACGATCGGAAACCAAAAATTAAATTTTCAAGGTCAAATATGCGTGTCATTTAATAATAAATTCAAAAGTATAGGGAAAACGCACTGACACTTGTCGCCATATCTCGACAACGGTTGGAAATATTCCAATTGGATTCTTCAACAATTGGTTTGAACACAAAACACGAATAATGCGCATAAAATGACGATCGGAAACCAAAAATTAAATTTTCAAGGTCAAATATGCGTGTCATTTAATAACAAATTCAAAAGTATAGGGAAAACGCACTGACACTTGTCGCCATATCTCGACAACGGTTGGAAATATTCCAATTGGATTATTCGACAGTTGGTTTGAACACAAAACACGAATAATGCACATAAAATGACGATCGGAAACCAAAAATTAAATTTTCAAGGTCAAATATGCGTGTCATTTAATAATAAATTCAAAAGTATAGGGAAAACGCACTGACACTTGTCGCCATATCTCGACAACGGTTGGAAATATTCCAATTGGATTCTTCAACAATTGGTTTGAACACAAAACACGAATAATGCGCATAAAATGACGATCGGAAACCAAAAATTAAATTTTCAAGGTCAAATATGCGTGTCATTTAATAATAAATTCAAAAGTATAGGGAAAACGCACTGACACTTGTCGCCATATCTCGACAACGGTTGGAAATATTCCAATTGGATTCTTCAACAATTGGTTTGAACACAAAACACGAATAATGCGCATAAAATGACGATCGGAAACCAAAAATTAAATTTTCAAGGTCAAATATGCGTGTCATTTAATAATAAATTCAAAAGTATAGGGAAAACGCACTGACACTTGTCGCCATATCTCGACAACGGTTGGAAATATTCCAATTGGATTCTTCAACAATTGGTTTGAACACAAAACACGAATAATGCGCATAAAATGACGATCGGAAACCAAAAATTAAATTTTCAAGGTCAAATATGCGTGTCATTTAATAATAAATTCAAAAGTATAGGGAAAACGCACTGACACTTGTCGCCATATCTCGACAACGGTTGGAAATATTCCAATTGGATTCTTCAACAATTGGTTTGAACACAAAACACGAATAATGCGCATAAAATGACGATCGGAAACCAAAAATTAAATTTTCAAGGTCAAATATGCGTGTCATTTAATAATAAATTCAAAAGTATAGGGAAAACGCACTGACACTTGTCGCCATATCTCGACAACGGTTGGAAATATTCCAATTGGATTCTTCAACAATTGGTTTGAACACAAAACACGAATAATGCGCATAAAATGACGATCGGAAACCAAAAATTAAATTTTCAAGGTCAAATATGCGTGTCATTTAATAATAAATTCAAAAGTATAGGGAAAACGCACTGACACTTGTCGCCATATCTCGACAACGGTTGGAAATATTCCAATTGGATTCTTCAACAATTGGTTTGAACACAAAACACGAATAATGCGCATAAAATGACGATCGGAAACCAAAAATTAAATTTTCAAGGTCAAATATGCGTGTCATTTAATAATAAATTCAAAAGTATAGGGAAAACGCACTGACACTTGTCGCCATATCTCGACAACGGTTGGAAATATTCCAATTGGATTCTTCAACAATTGGTTTGAACACAAAACACGAATAATGCGCATAAAATGACGATCGGAAACCAAAAATTAAATTTTCAAGGTCAAATATGCGTGTCATTTAATAATAAATTCAAAAGTATAGGGAAAACGCACTGACACTTGTCGCCATATCTCGACAACGGTTGGAAATATTCCAATTGGATTCTTCAACAATTGGTTTGAACACAAAACACGAATAATGCGCATAAAATGACGATCGGAAACCAAAAATTAAATTTTCAAGGTCAAATATGCGTGTCATTTAATAATAAATTCAAAAGTATAGGGAAAACGCACTGACACTTGTCGCCATATCTCGACAACGGTTGGAAATATTCCAATTGGATTCTTCAACAATTGGTTTGAACACAAAACACGAATAATGCGCATAACATGACGATCGGAAACCAAAAATTAAATTTTCAAGGTCAAATATGCGTGTCATTTAATAATAAATTCAAAAGTATAGGGAAAACGCACTGACACTTGTCGCCATATCTCGACAACGGTTGGAAATATTCCAATTGGATTCTTCAACAATTGGTTTGAACACAAAACACGAATAATGCGCATAAAATGGCGATCGGAAACCAAAAATTAAATTTTCAAGGTCAAATATGCGTGTCATTTAATAATAAATTCAAAAGTATAGGGAAAACGCACTGACACTTGTCGCCATATCTCGACAACGGTTGGAAATATTCCAATTGGATTCTTCAACAATTGGTTTGAACACAAAACACGAATAATGCACATAAAATGACGATCGGAAACCAAAAATTAAATTTTCAAGGTCAAATATGCGTGTCATTTAATAATAAATTCAAAAGTATAGGGAAAACGCACTGACACTTGTCGCCATATCTCGACAACGGTTGGAAATATTCCAATTGGATTCTTCAACAATTGGTTTGAACACAAAACACGAATAATGCGCATAAAATGACGATCGGAAACCAAAAATTAAATTTTCAAGGTCAAATATGCGTGTCATTTAATATTAAATTCAAAAGTATAGGGAAAACGCACTGACACTTGTCGCCATATCTCGACAACGGTTGGAAATATTCCAATTGGATTCTTCAACAATTGGTTTGAACACAAAACACGAATAATGCGCATAAAATGACGATCGGAAACCAAAAATTAAATTTTCAAGGTCAAATATGCGTGTCATTTAATAATAAATTCAAAAGTATAGGGAAAACGCACTGACACTTGTCGCCATATCTCGACAACGGTTGGAAATATTCCAATTGGATTCTTCAACAATTGGTTTGAACACAAAACACGAATAATGCGCATAAAATGACGATCGGAAACCAAAAATTAAATTTTCAAGGTCAAATATGCGTGTCATTTAATAATAAATTCAAAAGTATAGGGAAAACGCACTGACACTTGTCGCCATATCTCGACAACGGTTGGAAATATTCCAATTGGATTCTTCAACAATTGGTTTGAACACAAAACACGAATAATGCGCATAAAATGACGATCGGAAACCAAAAATTAAATTTTCAAGGTCAAATATGCGTGTCATTTAATAATAAATTCAAAAGTATAGGGAAAACGCACTGACACTTGTCGCCATATCTCGACAACGGTTGGAAATATTCCAATTGGATTCTTCAACAATTGGTTTGAACACAAAACACGAATAATGCGCATAAAATGACGATCGGAAACCAAAAATTAAATTTTCAAGGTCAAATATGCGTGTCATTTAATAATAAATTCAAAAGTATGGGAAAACGCACTGACACTTGTCGCCATATCTCGACAACGGTTGGAAATATTCCAATTGGATTCTTCAACAATTGGTTTGAACACAAAACACGAATAATGCGCATAAAATGACGATCGGAAACCAAAAATTAAATTTTCAAGGTCAAATATGCGTGTCATTTAATAATAAATTCAAAAGTATAGGGAAAACGCACTGACACTTGTCGCCATATCTCGACAACGGTTGGAAATATTCCAATTGGATTCTTCAACAATTGGTTTGAACACAAAACACGAATAATGCACATAAAATGACGATCGGAAACCAAAAATTAAATTTTCAAGGTCAAATATGCGTGTCATTTAATAATAAATTCAAAAGTATAGGGAAAACGCACTGACACTTGTCGCCATATCTCGACAACGGTTGGAAATATTCCAATTGGATTCTTCAACAATTGGTTTGAACACAAAACACGAATAATGCGCATAAAATGACGATCGGAAACCAAAAATTAAATTTTCAAGGTCAAATATGCGTGTCATTTAATAATAAAATTCAAAAGTATAGGGAAAACGCACTGACACTTGTCGCCATATCTCGACAACGGTTTAAAATCTTTCGATGGGACTTTTCAACAATTGGTTTAGTCACAAAACATGAATAATGCGCAACAAATGACGATCGGAAACCAAAAATCAAATTTTCAATGGAAATATGCGTGTCATTTAATAATAAATTCAAAAGTATAGGGAAAACGCACTGACACTTGTCGCCATATCTCGACAACGGTTGGAAATATTCCAATTGGATTCTTCAACAATTGGTTTGAACACAAAACACGAATAATGCACATAAAATGACGATCGGAAACCAAAAATTAAATTTTCAAGGTCAAATATGCGTGTCATTTAATAATAAATTCAAAAGTATAGGGAAAACGCACTGACACTTGTCGCCATGTCTCGACAACGGTTGGAAATATTCCAATTGGATTCTTCAACAATTGGTTTGAACACAAAACACGAATAATGCGCATAAAATGACGATCGGAAACCAAAAATTAAATTTTCAAGGTCAAATATGCGTGTCATTTAATAATAAATTCAAAAGTATAGGGAAAACGCACTGACACTTGTCGCCATATCTCGACAACGGTTGGAAATATTCCAATTGGATTCTTCAACAATTGGTTTGAACACAAAACACGAATAATGCGCATAAAATGACGATCGGAAACCAAAAATTAAATTTTCAAGGTCAAATATGCGTGTCATTTAATAATAAATTCAAAAGTATAGGGAAAACGCACTGACACTTGTCGCCATATCTCGACAACGGTTGGAAATATTCCAATTGGATTCTTCAACAATTGGTTTGAACACAAAACACGAATAATGCGCATAAAATGACGATCGGAAACCAAAAATTAAATTTTCAAGGTCAAATATGCGTGTCATTTAATAATAAATTCAAAAGTATAGGGAAAACGCACTGACACTTGTCGCCATATCTCGACAACGGTTGGAAATATTCCAATTGGATTCTTCAACAATTGGTTTGAACACAAAACACGAATAATGCGCATAAAATGACGATCGGAAACCAAAAATTAAATTTTCAAGGTCAAATATGCGTGTCATTTAATAATAAATTCAAAAGTATAGGGAAAACGCACTGACACTTGTCGCCATATCTCGACAACGGTTGGAAATATTCCAATTGGATTCTTCAACAATTGGTTTGAACACAAAACACGAATAATGCGCATAAAATGACGATCGGAAACCAAAAATTAAATTTTCAAGGTCAAATATGCGTGTCATTTAATAATAAATTCAAAAGTATAGGGAAAACGCACTGACACTTGTCGCCATATCTCGACAACGGTTGGAAATATTCCAATTGGATTCTTCAACAATTGGTTTGAACACAAAACACGAATAATGCGCATAAAATGACGATCGGAAACCAAAAATTAAATTTTCAAGGTCAAATATGCGTGTCATTTAATAATAAATTCAAAAGTATAGGGAAAACGCACTGACACTTGTCGCCATATCTCGACAACGGTTGGAAATATTCCAATTGGATTCTTCAACAATTGGTTTGAACACAAAACACGAATAATGCACATAAAATGACGATCGGAAACCAAAAATTAAATTTTCAAGGTCAAATATGCGTGTCATTTAATAATAAATTCAAAAGTATAGGGAAAACGCACTGACACTTGTCGCCATATCTCGACAACGGTTGGAAATATTCCAATTGGATTCTTCAACAATTGGTTTGAACACAAAACACGAATAATGCACATAAAATGACGATCGGAAACCAAAAATTAAATTTTCAAGGTCAAATATGCGTGTCATTTAATAATAAATTCAAAAGTATAGGGAAAACGCACTGACACTTGTCGCCATATCTCGACAACGGTTGGAAATATTCCAATTGGATTCTTCAACAATTGGTTTGAACACAAAACACGAATAATGCACATAAAATGACGATCGGAAACCAAAAATTAAATTTTCAAGGTCAAATATGCGTGTCATTTAATAATAAATTCAAAAGTATAGGGAAAACGCACTGACACTTGTCGCCATATCTCGACAACGGTTGGAAATATTCCAATTGGATTCTTCAACAATTGGTTTGAACACAAAACACGAATAATGCGCATAAAATGACGATCGGAAACCAAAAATTAAATTTTCAAGGTCAAATATGCGTGTCATTTAATAATAAATTCAAAAGTATAGGGAAAACGCACTGACACTTGTCGCCATATCTCGACAACGGTTTAAAATCTTTCGATGGGACTTTTCAACAATTGGTTTAGTCACAAAACATGAATAATGCGCAACAAATGACGATCGGAAACCAAAAATCAAATTTTCAATGGAAATATGCGTGTCATTTAATAATAAATTCAAAAGTATAGGGAAAACGCACTGACACTTGTCGCCATATCTCGACAACGGTTGGAAATATTCCAATTGGATTCTTCAACAATTGGTTTGAACACAAAACACGAATAATGCACATAAAATGACGATCGGAAACCAAAAATTAAATTTTCAAGGTCAAATATGCGTGTCATTTAATAATAAATTCAAAAGTATAGGGAAAACGCACTGACACTTGTCGCCATGTCTCGACAACGGTTGGAAATATTCCAATTGGATTCTTCAACAATTGGTTTGAACACAAAACACGAATAATGCGCATAAAATGACGATCGGAAACCAAAAATTAAATTTTCAAGGTCAAATATGCGTGTCATTTAATAATAAATTCAAAAGTATAGGGAAAACGCACTGACACTTGTCGCCATATCTCGACAACGGTTGGAAATATTCCAATTGGATTCTTCAACAATTGGTTTGAACACAAAACACGAATAATGCGCATAAAATGACGATCGGAAACCAAAAATTAAATTTTCAAGGTCAAATATGCGTGTCATTTAATAATAAATTCAAAAGTATAGGGAAAACGCACTGACACTTGTCGCCATATCTCGACAACGGTTGGAAATATTCCAATTGGATTCTTCAACAATTGGTTTGAACACAAAACACGAATAATGCGCATAAAATGACGATCGGAAACCAAAAATTAAATTTTCAAGGTCAAATATGCGTGTCATTTAATAATAAATTCAAAAGTATAGGGAAAACGCACTGACACTTGTCGCCATATCTCGACAACGGTTGGAAATATTCCAATTGGATTCTTCAACAATTGGTTTGAACACAAAACACGAATAATGCGCATAAAATGACGATCGGAAACCAAAAATTAAATTTTCAAGGTCAAATATGCGTGTCATTTAATAATAAATTCAAAAGTATAGGGAAAACGCACTGACACTTGTCGCCATATCTCGACAACGGTTGGAAATATTCCAATTGGATTCTTCAACAATTGGTTTGAACACAAAACACGAATAATGCGCATAAAATGACGATCGGAAACCAAAAATTAAATTTTCAAGGTCAAATATGCGTGTCATTTAATAATAAATTCAAAAGTATAGGGAAAACGCACTGACACTTGTCGCCATATCTCGACAACGGTTGGAAATATTCCAATTGGATTCTTCAACAATTGGTTTGAACACAAAACACGAATAATGCGCATAAAATGACGATCGGAAACCAAAAATTAAATTTTCAAGGTCAAATATGCGTGTCATTTAATAATAAATTCAAAAGTATAGGGAAAACGCACTGACACTTGTCGCCATATCTCGACAACGGTTGGAAATATTCCAATTGGATTCTTCAACAATTGGTTTGAACACAAAACACGAATAATGCACATAAAATGACGATCGGAAACCAAAAATTAAATTTTCAAGGTCAAATATGCGTGTCATTTAATAATAAATTCAAAAGTATAGGGAAAACGCACTGACACTTGTCGCCATATCTCGACAACGGTTGGAAATATTCCAATTGGATTATTCGACAGTTGGTTTGAACACAAAACACGAATAATGCGCATAAAATGACGATCGGAAACCAAAAATTAAATTTTCAAGGTCAAATATGCGTGTCATTTAATAATAAATTCAAAAGTATAGGGAAAACGCACTGACACTTGTCGCCATATCTCGACAACGGTTGGAAATATTCCAATTGGATTCTTCAACAATTGGTTTGAACACAAAACACGAATAATGCACATAAAATGACGATCGGAAACCAAAAATTAAATTTTCAAGGTCAAATATGCGTGTCATTTAATAATAAATTCAAAAGTATAGGGAAAACGCACTGACACTTGTCGCCATATCTCGACAACGGTTGGAAATATTCCAATTGGATTATTCGACAGTTGGTTTGAACACAAAACACGAATAATGCGCATAAAATGACGATCGGAAACCAAAAATTAAATTTTCAAGGTCAAATATGCGTGTCATTTAATAATAAATTCAAAAGTATAGGGAAAACGCACTGACACTTGTCGCCATATCTCGACAACGGTTGGAAATATTCCAATTGGATTCTTCAACAATTGGTTTGAACACAAAACACGAATAATGCGCATAAAATGACGATCGGAAACCAAAAATTAAATTTTCAAGGTCAAATATGCGTGTCATTTAATAATAAATTCAAAAGTATAGGGAAAACGCACTGACACTTGTCGCCATATCTCGACAACGGTTGGAAATATTCCAATTGGATTCTTCAACAATTGGTTTGAACACAAAACACGAATAATACGCATAAAATGACGATCGGAAACCAAAAATTAAATTTTCAAGGTCAAATATGCGTGTCATTTAATAATAAATTCAAAAGTATAGGGAAAACGCACTGACACTTGTCGCCATATCTCGACAACGGTTGGAAATATTCCAATTGGATTCTTCAACAATTGGTTTGAACACAAAACACGAATAATGCGCATAAAATGACGATCGGAAACCAAAAATTAAATTTTCAAGGTCAAATATGCGTGTCATTTAATAATAAATTCAAAAGTATAGGGAAAACGCACTGACACTTGTCGCCATATCTCGACAACGGTTGGAAATATTCCAATTGGATTCTTCAACAATTGGTTTGAACACAAAACACGAATAATGCGCATAAAATGACGATCGGAAACCAAAAATTAAATTTTCAAGGTCAAATATGCGTGTCATTTAATAATAAATTCAAAAGTATAGGGAAAACGCACTGACACTTGTCGCCATATCTCGACAACGGTTGGAAATATTCCAATTGGATTCTTCAACAATTGGTTTGAACACAAAACACGAATAATGCGCATAAAATGACGATCGGAAACCAAAAATTAAATTTTCAAGGTCAAATATGCGTGTCATTTAATAATAAATTCAAAAGTATAGGGAAAACGCACTGACACTTGTCGCCATATCTCGACAACGGTTGGAAATATTCCAATTGGATTCTTCAACAATTGGTTTGAACACAAAACACGAATAATGCGCATAAAATGACGATCGGAAACCAAAAATTAAATTTTCAAGGTCAAATATGCGTGTCATTTAATAATAAATTCAAAAGTATAGGGAAAACGCACTGACACTTGTCGCCATATCTCGACAACGGTTGGAAATATTCCAATTGGATTCTTCAACAATTGGTTTGAACACAAAACACGAATAATGCGCATAAAATGACGATCGGAAACCAAAAATTAAATTTTCAAGGTCAAATATGCGTGTCATTTAATAATAAATTCAAAAGTATAGGGAAAACGCACTGACACTTGTCGCCATATCTCGACAACGGTTGGAAATATTCCAATTGGATTCTTCAACAATTGGTTTGAACACAAAACACGAATAATGCGCATAAAATGACGATCGGAAACCAAAAATTAAATTTTCAAGGTCAAATATGCGTGTCATTTAATAATAAATTCAAAAGTATAGGGAAAACGCACTGACACTTGTCGCCATATCTCGACAACGGTTGGAAATATTCCAATTGGATTCTTCAACAATTGGTTTGAACACAAAACACGAATAATGCGCATAAAATGACGATCGGAAACCAAAAATTAAATTTTCAAGGTCAAATATGCGTGTCATTTAATAATAAATTCAAAAGTATAGGGAAAACGCACTGACACTTGTCGCCATATCTCGACAACGGTTGGAAATATTCCAATTGGATTCTTCAACAATTGGTTTGAACACAAAACACGAATAATGCGCATAAAATGACGATCGGAAACCAAAAATTAAATTTTCAAGGTCAAATATGCGTGTCATTTAATAATAAATTCAAAAGTATAGGGAAAACGCACTGACACTTGTTGCCATATCTCGACAACGGTTGGAAATATTCCAATTGGATTCTTCAACAATTGGTTTGAACACAAAACACGAATAATGCACATAAAATGACGATCGGAAACCAAAAATTAAATTTTCAAGGTCAAATATGCGTGTCATTTAATAATAAATTCAAAAGTATAGGGAAAACGCACTGACACTTGTCGCCATATCTCGACAACGGTTGGAAATATTCCAATTGGATTCTTCAACAATTGGTTTGAACACAAAACACGAATAATGCACATAAAATGACGATCGGAAACCAAAAATTAAATTTTCAAGGTCAAATATGCGTGTCATTTAATAATAAATTCAAAAGTATAGGGAAAACGCACTGACACTTGTTGCCATATCTCGACAACGGTTGGAAATATTCCAATTGGATTCTTCAACAATTGGTTTGAACACAAAACACGAATAATGCACATAAAATGACGATCGGAAACCAAAAATTAAATTTTCAAGGTCAAATATGCGTGTCATTTAATAATAAATTCAAAAGTATAGGGAAAACGCACTGACACTTGTCGCCATATCTCGACAACGGTTGGAAATATTCCAATTGGATTCTTCAACAATTGGTTTGAACACAAAACACGAATAATGCACATAAAATGACGATCGGAAACCAAAAATTAAATTTTCAAGGTCAAATATGCGTGTCATTTAATAATAAATTCAAAAGTATAGGGAAAACGCACTGACACTTGTCGCCATATCTCGACAACGGTTGGAAATATTCCAATTGGATTCTTCAACAATTGGTTTGAACACAAAACACGAATAATGCACATAAAATGACGATCGGAAACCAAAAATTAAATTTTCAAGGTCAAATATGCGTGTCATTTAATAATAAATTCAAAAGTATAGGGAAAACGCACTGACACTTGTCGCCATATCTCGACAACGGTTGGAAATATTCCAATTGGATTCTTCAACAATTGGTTTGAACACAAAACACGAATAATGCACATAAAATGACGATCGGAAACCAAAAATTAAATTTTCAAGGTCAAATATGCGTGTCATTTAATAATAAATTCAAAAGTATAGGGAAAACGCACTGACACTTGTTGCCATATCTCGACAACGGTTGGAAATATTCCAATTGGATTCTTCAACAATTGGTTTGAACACAAAACACGAATAATGCACATAAAATGACGATCGGAAACCAAAAATTAAATTTTCAAGGTCAAATATGCGTGTCATTTAATAATAAATTCAAAAGTATAGGGAAAACGCACTGACACTTGTCGCCATATCTCGACAACGGTTGGAAATATTCCAATTGGATTCTTCAACAATTGGTTTGAACACAAAACACGAATAATGCGCATAAAATGACGATCGGAAACCAAAAATTAAATTTTCAAGGTCAAATATGCGTGTCATTTAATAATAAATTCAAAAGTATAGGGAAAACGCACTGACACTTGTCGCCATATCTCGACAACGGTTGGAAATATTCCAATTGGATTCTTCAACAATTGGTTTGAACACAAAACACGAATAATGCGCATAAAATGACGATCGGAAACCAAAAATTAAATTTTCAAGGTCAAATATGCGTGTCATTTAATAATAAATTCAAAAGTATAGGGAAAACGCACTGACACTTGTCGCCATATCTCGACAACGGTTGGAAATATTCCAATTGGATTCTTCAACAATTGGTTTGAACACAAAACACGAATAATGCGCATAAAATGACGATCGGAAACCAAAAATTAAATTTTCAAGGTCAAATATGCGTGTCATTTAATAATAAATTCAAAAGTATAGGGAAAACGCACTGACACTTGTCGCCATATCTCGACAACGGTTGGAAATATTCCAATTGGATTCTTCAACAATTGGTTTGAACACAAAACACGAATAATGCACATAAAATGACGATCGGAAACCAAAAATTAAATTTTCAAGGTCAAATATGCGTGTCATTTAATAATAAATTCAAAAGTATAGGGAAAACGCACTGACACTTGTCGCCATATCTCGACAACGGTTGGAAATATTCCAATTGGATTATTCGACAGTTGGTTTGAACACAAAACACGAATAATGCGCATAAAATGACGATCGGAAACCAAAAATTAAATTTTCAAGGTCAAATATGCGTGTCATTTAATAATAAATTCAAAAGTATAGGGGAAAACGCACTGACACTTGTCGCCATATCTCGACAACGGTTGGAAATATTCCAATTGGATTTTTCAACAATTGGTTTGAACACAAAACACGAATAATGCGCATAAAATGACGATCGGAAACCAAAAATTAAATTTTCAAGGTCAAATATGCGTGTCATTTAATAATAAATTCAAAAGTATAGGGAAAACGCACTGACACTTGTCGCCATATCTCGACAACGGTTGGAAATATTCCAATTGGATTCTTCAACAATTGGTTTGAACACAAAACACGAATAA
>JAVFHJ010000056.1:0-18870 GCA_037158775.1 Hetaerina titia
A
This sequence comes from Hetaerina titia, assembly GCA_037158775.1. NCBI lineage: Eukaryota > Metazoa > Arthropoda > Insecta > Odonata > Calopterygidae > Hetaerina > Hetaerina titia. The sequence goes on from JAVFHJ010000056.1 coordinate 2, forward strand.
CAAAAAATCAAATTTTCATTGCAATTATGCATGTTATTTAAATACGTGTTAAAGTATAGGGAAAACGCACTGACACTTGATGCCATATCTCGACAATGGTTGGATAGATTACAATGGGATTTTGGGTCGAATGGTTTACACACAAAACACGGTGAATGCGCAACAAATGACGATCGTAAACAAAAAATCAAATTTTCATTGCAATTATGCATGTTATTTAAATACGTGTTAAAGTATAGGGAAAACGCACTGACACTTGATGCCATATCTCGACAATGGTTGGATAGATTACAATGGGATTTTGGGTCGAATGGTTTACACACAAAACACGGTGAACGCGCAACAAATGACGATCGTAAACAAAAAATCAAATTTTCATTGCAATTATGCATGTTATTTAAATACGTGTTAAAGTATAGGGAAAACGCACTGACACTTGATGCCATATCTCGACAATGGTTGGATAGATTACAATGGGATTTTGGGTCGAATGGTTTACACACAAAACACGGTGAACGCGCAACAAATGACGATCGTAAACAAAAAATCAAATTTTCATTGCAATTATGCATGTTATTTAAATACGTGTTAAAGTATAGGGAAAACGCACTGACACTTGATGCCATATCTCGACAATGGTTGGATAGATTACAATGGGATTTTGGGTCGAATGGTTTACACACAAAACACGGTGAACGCGCAACAAATGACGATTGTAAACAAAAAATCAAATTTTCATTGCAATTATGCATGTTATTTAAATACGTGTTAAAGTATAGGGAAAACGCACTGACACTTGATGCCATATCTCGACAATGGTTGGATAGATTACAATGGGATTTTGGGTCGAATGGTTTACACACAAAACACGGTGAACGCGCAACAAATGACGATTGTAAACAAAAAATCAAATTTTCATTGCAATTATGCATGTTATTTAAATACGTGTTAAAGTATAGGGAAAACGCACTGACACTTGATGCCATATCTCGACAATGGTTGGATAGATTACAATGGGATTTTGGGTCGAATGGTTTACACACAAAACACGGTGAACGCGCAACAAATGACGATTGTAAACAAAAAATCAAATTTTCATTGCAATTATGCATGTTATTTAAATACGTGTTAAAGTATAGGGAAAACGCACTGACACTTGATGCCATATCTCGACAATGGTTGGATAGATTACAATGGGATTTTGGGTCGAATGGTTTACACACAAAACACGGTGAACGCGCAACAAATGACGATTGTAAACAAAAAATCAAATTTTCATTGCAATTATGCATGTTATTTAAATACGTGTTAAAGTATAGGGAAAACGCACTGACACTTGATGCCATATCTCGACAATGGTTGGATAGATTACAATGGGATTTTGGGTCGAATGGTTTACACACAAAACACGGTGAACGCGCAACAAATGACGATTGTAAACAAAAAATCAAATTTTCATTGCAATTATGCATGTTATTTAAATACGTGTTAAAGTATAGGGAAAACGCACTGACACTTGATGCCATATCTCGACAATGGTTGGATAGATTACAATGGGATTTTGGGTCGAATGGTTTACACACAAAACACGGTGAACGCGCAACAAATGACGATTGTAAACAAAAAATCAAATTTTCATTGCAATTATGCATGTTATTTAAATACGTGTTAAAGTATAGGGAAAACGCACTGACACTTGATGCCATATCTCGACAATGGTTGGATAGATTACAATGGGATTTTGGGTCGAATGGTTTACACACAAAACACGGTGAACGCGCAACAAATGACGATTGTAAACAAAAAATCAAATTTTCATTGCAATTATGCATGTTATTTAAATACGTGTTAAAGTATAGGGAAAACGCACTGACACTTGATGCCATATCTCGACAATGGTTGGATAGATTACAATGGGATTTTGGGTCGAATGGTTTACACACAAAACACGGTGAACGCGCAACAAATGACGATTGTAAACAAAAAATCAAATTTTCATTGCAATTATGCATGTTATTTAAATACGTGTTAAAGTATAGGGAAAACGCACTGACACTTGATGCCATATCTCGACAATGGTTGGATAGATTACAATGGGATTTTGGGTCGAATGGTTTACACACAAAACACGGTGAACGCGCAACAAATGACGATTGTAAACAAAAAATCAAATTTTCATTGCAATTATGCATGTTATTTAAATACGTGTTAAAGTATAGGGAAAACGCACTGACACTTGATGCCATATCTCGACAATGGTTGGATAGATTACAATGGGATTTTGGGTCGAATGGTTTACACACAAAACACGGTGAACGCGCAACAAATGACGATTGTAAACAAAAAATCAAATTTTCATTGCAATTATGCATGTTATTTAAATACGTGTTAAAGTATAGGGAAAACGCACTGACACTTGATGCCATATCTCGACAATGGTTGGATAGATTACAATGGGATTTTGGGTCGAATGGTTTACACACAAAACACGGTGAACGCGCAACAAATGACGATTGTAAACAAAAAATCAAATTTTCATTGCAATTATGCATGTTATTTAAATACGTGTTAAAGTATAGGGAAAACGCACTGACACTTGATGCCATATCTCGACAATGGTTGGATAGATTACAATGGATTTTGGGTCGAATGGTTTACACACAAAACACGGTGAACGCGCAACAAATGACGATTGTAAACAAAAAATCAAATTTTCATTGCAATTATGCATGTTATTTAAATACGTGTTAAAGTATAGGGAAAACGCACTGACACTTGATGCCATATCTCGACAATGGTTGGATAGATTACAATGGGATTTTGGGTCGAATGGTTTACACACAAAACACGGTGAATGCGCAACAAATGACGATCGTAAACAAAAAATCAAATTTTCATTGCAATTATGCATGTTATTTAAATACGTGTTAAAGTATAGGGAAAACGCCCTGACACTTGATGCCATATCTCGACAATGGTTGGATAGATTACAATGGGATTTTGGGTCGAATGGTTTACACACAAAACACGGTGAACGCGCAACAAATGACGATTGTAAACAAAAAATCAAATTTTCATTGCAATTATGCATGTTATTTAAATACGTGTTAAAGTATAGGGAAAACGCACTGACACTTGATGCCATATCTCGACAATGGTTGGATAGATTACAATGGGATTTTGGGTCGAATGGTTTACACACAAAACACGGTGAATGCGCAACAAATGACGATCGTAAACAAAAAATCAAATTTTCATTGCAATTATGCATGTTATTTAAATACGTGTTAAAGTATAGGGAAAACGCACTGACACTTGATGCCATATCTCGACAATGGTTGGATAGATTACAATGGGATTTTGGGTCGAATGGTTTACACACAAAACACGGTGAACGCGCAACAAATGACGATTGTAAACAAAAAATCAAATTTTCATTGCAATTATGCATGTTATTTAAATACGTGTTAAAGTATAGGGAAAACGCACTGACACTTGATGCCATATCTCGACAATGGTTGGATAGATTACAATGGGATTTTGGGTCGAATGGTTTACACACAAAACACGGTGAATGCGCAACAAATGACGATTGTAAACAAAAAATCAAATTTTCATTGCAATTATGCATGTTATTTAAATACGTGTTAAAGTATAGGGAAAACGCACTGACACTTGATGCCATATCTCGACAATGGTTGGATAGATTACAATGGGATTTTGGGTCGAATGGTTTACACACAAAACACGGTGAACGCGCAACAAATGACGATTGTAAACAAAAAATCAAATTTTCATTGCAATTATGCATGTTATTTAAATACGTGTTAAAGTATAGGGAAAACGCACTGACACTTGATGCCATATCTCGACAATGGTTGGATAGATTACAATGGGATTTTGGGTCGAATGGTTTACACACAAAACACGGTGAATGCGCAACAAATGACGATCGTAAACAAAAAATCAAATTTTCATTGCAATTATGCATGTTATTTAAATACGTGTTAAAGTATAGGGAAAACGCCCTGACACTTGATGCCATATCTCGACAATGGTTGGATAGATTACAATGGGATTTTGGGTCGAATGGTTTACACACAAAACACGGTGAACGCGCAACAAATGACGATTGTAAACAAAAAATCAAATTTTCATTGCAATTATGCATGTTATTTAAATACGTGTTAAAGTATAGGGAAAACGCACTGACACTTGATGCCATATCTCGACAATGGTTGGATAGATTACAATGGGATTTTGGGTCGAATGGTTTACACACAAAACACGGTGAACGCGCAACAAATGACGATTGTAAACAAAAAATCAAATTTTCATTGCAATTATGCATGTTATTTAAATACGTGTTAAAGTATAGGGAAAACGCACTGACACTTGATGCCATATCTCGACAATGGTTGGATAGATTACAATGGGATTTTGGGTCGAATGGTTTACACACAAAACACGGTGAATGCGCAACAAATGACGATCGTAAACAAAAAATCAAATTTTCATTGCAATTATGCATGTTATTTAAATACGTGTTAAAGTATAGGGAAAACGCCCTGACACTTGATGCCATATCTCGACAATGGTTGGATAGATTACAATGGGATTTTGGGTCGAATGGTTTACACACAAAACACGGTGAATGCGCAACAAATGACGATCGTAAACAAAAAATCAAATTTTCAACGCAATTATGCTTTTTATTTAAATACGTGTTAAAGTATAGGGAAAACGCACTGACACTTGTTGCCATATCTCGACAATGGTTGGATAGATTACAATGGGATTTTGGGTCGAATGGTTTACACACAAAACACGGTGAATGCGCAACAAATGACGATCGTAAACAAAAAATCAAATTTTCATTGCAATTATGCATGTTATTTAAATACGTGTTAAAGTATAGGGAAAACGCCCTGACACTTGATGCCATATCTCGACAATGGTTGGATAGATTACAATGGGATTTTGGGTCGAATGGTTTACACACAAAACACGGTGAATGCGCAACAAATGACGATCGTAAACAAAAAATCAAATTTTCAACGCAATTATGCTTTTTATTTAAATACGTGTTAAAGTATAGGGAAAACGCACTGACACTTGTTGCCATATCTCGACAATGGTTGGATATATTACAATGGGATTTTGGGTCGAATGGTTTACACACAAAACACGGTGAATGCGCAACAAATGACGATCGTAAACAAAAAATCAAATTTTCAACGCAATTATGCTTTTTATTTAAATACGTGTTAAAGTATAGGGAAAACGCACTGACACTTGTTGCCATATCTCGACAATGGTTGGATATATTACAATGGGATTTTGGGTCGAATGGTTTACACACAAAACACGGTGAATGCGCAACAAATGACGATCGTAGACAAAAAATCCAATTTTCAATGGAATTATGCCTGTTATTTAAATACGTGTTAAAGTATAGGGAAAACGCACTGACACTTGTTGCCATATCTCGACAATGGTTGGATATATTACAATGGGATTTTGGGTCGAATGGTTTACACACAAAACACGGTGAATGCGCAACAAATGACGATCGTAAACAAAAAATCAAATTTTCAACGCAATTATGCTTTTTATTTAAATACGTGTTAAAGTATAGGGAAAACGCCCTGACACTTGTTGCCATATCTCGACAATGGTTGGATATATTACAATGGGATTTTGGGTCGAATGGTTTACACACAAAACACGGTGAATGCGCAACAAATGACGATCGTAAACAAAAAATCAAATTTTCAACGCAATTATGCTTTTTATTTAAATACGTGTTAAAGTATAGGGAAAACGCCCTGACACTTGTTGCCATATCTCGACAATGGTTGGATATATTACAATGGGATTTTGGGTCGAATGGTTTACACACAAAACACGGTGAACGCGCAACAAATGACGATCGTAGACAAAAAATCCAATTTTCAACGCAATTATGCTTTTTATTTAAATACGTGTTAAAGTATAGGGAAAACGCACTGACACTTGTTGCCATATCTCGACAATGGTTGGATATATTACAATGGGATTTTGGGTCGAATGGTTTACACACAAAACACGGTGAATGCGCAACAAATGACGATCGTAAACAAAAAATCAAATTTTCAACGCAATTATGCTTTTTATTTAAATACGTGTTAAAGTATAGGGAAAACGCACTGACACTTGTTGCCATATCTCGACAATGGTTGGATATATTACAATGGGATTTTGGGTCGAATGGTTTACACACAAAACACGGTGAATGCGCAAAAAATGACGATCGTAAACAAAAAATCAAATTTTCAACGCAATTATGCTTTTTATTTAAATACGTGTTAAAGTATAGGGAAAACGCACTGACACTTGTTGCCATATCTCGACAATGGTTGGATATATTACAATGGGATTTTGGGTCGAATGGTTTACACACAAAACACGGTGAACGCGCAACAAATGACGATCGTAGACAAAAAATCAAATTTTCAATGGAATTATGCCTGTTATTTAAATACGTGTTAAAGTATAGGGAAAACGCCCTGACACTTGTTGCCATATCTCGACAATGGTTGGATATATTACAATGGGATTTTGGGTCGAATGGTTTACACACAAAACACGGTGAATGCGCAACAAATGACGATCGTAAACAAAAAATCAAATTTTCAACGCAATTATGCTTTTTATTTAAATACGTGTTAAAGTATAGGGAAAACGCACTGACACTTGTTGCCATATCTCGACAATGGTTGGATATATTACAATGGGATTTTGGGTCGAATGGTTTACACACAAAACACGGTGAATGCGCAACAAATGACGATCGTAAACAAAAAATCAAATTTTCAACGCAATTATGCTTTTTATTTAAATACGTGTTAAAGTATAGGGAAAACGCACTGACACTTGTTGCCATATCTCGACAATGGTTGGATATATTACAATGGGATTTTGGGTCGAATGGTTAACACACAAAACACGGTGAACGCGCAACAAATGACGATCGTAGACAAAAAATCCAATTTTCAATGGAATTATGCCTGTTATTTAAATACGTGTTAAAGTATAGGGAAAACGCCCTGACACTTGTTGCCATATCTCGACAATGGTTGGATATATTACAATGGGATTTTGGGTCGAATGGTTTACACACAAAACACGGTGAATGCGCAACAAATGACGATCGTAAACAAAAAATCAAATTTTCAACGCAATTATGCTTTTTATTTAAATACGTGTTAAAGTATAGGGAAAACGCACTGACACTTGTTGCCATATCTCGACAATGGTTGGATATATTACAATGGGATTTTGGGTCGAATGGTTTACACACAAAACACGGTGAATGCGCAACAAATGACGATCGTAAACAAAAAATCAAATTTTCAACGCAATTATGCTTTTTATTTAAATACGTGTTAAAGTATAGGGAAAACGCACTGACACTTGTTGCCATATCTCGACAATGGTTGGATATATTACAATGGGATTTTGGGTCGAATGGTTAACACACAAAACACGGTGAACGCGCAACAAATGACGATCGTAGACAAAAAATCCAATTTTCAATGGAATTATGCCTGTTATTTAAATACGTGTTAAAGTATAGGGAAAACGCCCTGACACTTGTTGCCATATCTCGACAATGGTTGGATATATTACAATGGGATTTTGGGTCGAATGGTTTACACACAAAACACGGTGAATGCGCAACAAATGACGATCGTAAACAAAAAATCAAATTTTCAACGCAATTATGCTTTTTATTTAAATACGTGTTAAAGTATAGGGAAAACGCACTGACACTTGTTGCCATATCTCGACAATGGTTGGATATATTACAATGGGATTTTGGGTCGAATGGTTTACACACAAAACACGGTGAATGCGCAACAAATGACGATCGTAGACAAAAAATCCAATTTTCAATGGAATTATGCCTGTTATTTAAATACGTGTTAAAGTATAGGGAAAACGCACTGACACTTGTTGCCATATCTCGACAATGGTTGGATATATTACAATGGGATTTTGGGTCGAATGGTTTACACACAAAACACGGTGAATGCGCAACAAATGACGATCGTAAACAAAAAATCAAATTTTCAACGCAATTATGCTTTTTATTTAAATACGTGTTAAAGTATAGGGAAAACGCACTGACACTTGTTGCCATATCTCGACAATGGTTGGATATATTACAATGGGATTTTGGGTCGAATGGTTTACACACAAAACACGGTGAACGCGCAACAAATGACGATCGTAGACAAAAAATCAAATTTTCAATGGAATTATGCCTGTTATTTAAATACGTGTTAAAGTATAGGGAAAACGCCCTGACACTTGTTGCCATATCTCGACAATGGTTGGATATATTACAATGGGATTTTGGGTCGAATGGTTTACACACAAAACACGGTGAATGCGCAACAAATGACGATCGTAAACAAAAAATCAAATTTTCAACGCAATTATGCTTTTTATTTAAATACGTGTTAAAGTATAGGGAAAACGCACTGACACTTGTTGCCATATCTCGACAATGGTTGGATATATTACAATGGGATTTTGGGTCGAATGGTTAACACACAAAACACGGTGAACGCGCAACAAATGACGATCGTAGACAAAAAATCCAATTTTCAATGGAATTATGCCTGTTATTTAAATACGTGTTAAAGTATAGGGAAAACGCCCTGACACTTGTATCCATATCTCGACAATGGTTGGATATATTACAATGGGATTTTGGGTCGAATGGTTTACACACAAAACACGGTGAATGCGCAACAAATGACGATCGTAAACAAAAAATCAAATTTTCAACGCAATTATGCTTTTTATTTAAATACGTGTTAAAGTATAGGGAAAACGCACTGACACTTGTTGCCATATCTCGACAATGGTTGGATATATTACAATGGGATTTTGGGTCGAATGGTTAACACACAAAACACGGTGAACGCGCAACAAATGACGATCGTAGACAAAAAATCCAATTTTCAATGGAATTATGCCTGTTATTTAAATACGTGTTAAAGTATAGGGAAAACGCCCTGACACTTGTTGCCATATCTCGACAATGGTTGGATATATTACAATGGGATTTTGGGTCGAATGGTTTACACACAAAACACGGTGAATGCGCAACAAATGACGATCGTAAACAAAAAATCAAATTTTCAACGCAATTATGCTTTTTATTTAAATACGTGTTAAAGTATAGGGAAAACGCACTGACACTTGTTGCCATATCTCGACAATGGTTGGATATATTACAATGGGATTTTGGGTCGAATGGTTTACACACAAAACACGGTGAATGCGCAACAAATGACGATCGTAAACAAAAAATCAAATTTTCAACGCAATTATGCTTTTTATTTAAATACGTGTTAAAGTATAGGGAAAACGCACTGACACTTGTTGCCATATCTCGACAATGGTTGGATATATTACAATGGGATTTTGGGTCGAATGGTTTACACACAAAACACGGTGAATGCGCAACAAATGACGATCGTAGACAAAAAATCCAATTTTCAATGGAATTATGCCTGTTATTTAAATACGTGTTAAAGTATAGGGAAAACGCACTGACACTTGTTGCCATATCTCGACAATGGTTGGATATATTACAATGGGATTTTGCGTCGAATGGTTTACACACAAAACACGGTGAATGCGCAACAAATGACGATCGTAAACAAAAAATCAAATTTTCAACGCAATTATGCTTTTTATTTAAATACGTGTTAAAGTATAGGGAAAACGCACTGACACTTGTTGCCATATCTCGACAATGGTTGGATATATTACAATGGGATTTTGGGTCGAATGGTTTACACACAAAACACGGTGAATGCGCAACAAATGACGATCGTAAACAAAAAATCAAATTTTCAACGCAATTATGCTTTTTATTTAAATACGTGTTAAAGTATAGGGAAAACGCACTGACACTTGTTGCCATATCTCGACAATGGTTGGATATATTACAATGGGATTTTGGGTCGAATGGTTTACACACAAAACACGGTGAATGCGCAACAAATGACGATCGTAAACAAAAAATCAAATTTTCAACGCAATTATGCTTTTTATTTAAATACGTGTTAAAGTATAGGGAAAACGCACTGACACTTGTTGCCATATCTCGACAATGGTTGGATATATTACAATGGGATTTTGGGTCGAATGGTTTACACACAAAACACGGTGAATGCGCAACAAATGACGATCGTAAACAAAAAATCAAATTTTCAACGCAATTATGCTTTTTATTTAAATACGTGTTAAAGTATAGGGAAAACGCACTGACACTTGTTGCCATATCTCGACAATGGTTGGATATATTACAATGGGATTTTGGGTCGAATGGTTTACACACAAAACACGGTGAATGCGCAACAAATGACGATCGTAAACAAAAAATCAAATTTTCAACGCAATTATGCTTTTTATTTAAATACGTGTTGAAGTATAGGGAAAACGCACTGACACTTGTTGCCATATCTCGACAATGGTTGGATATATTACAATGGGATTTTGGGTCGAATGGTTTACACACAAAACTCGGTGAATGCGCAACAAATGACGATCGTAGACAAAAAATCCAATTTTCAATGGAATTATGCCTGTTATTTAAATACGTGTTAAAGTATAGGGAAAACGCACTGACACTTGTTGCCATATCTCGACAATGGTTGGATATATTACAATGGGATTTTGGGTCGAATGGTTTACACACAAAACACGGTGAATGCGCAACAAATGACGATCGTAAACAAAAAATCAAATTTTCAACGCAATTATGCTTTTTATTTAAATACGTGTTAAAGTATAGGGAAAACGCACTGACACTTGTTGCCATATCTCGACAATGGTTGGATATATTACAATGGGATTTTGGGTCGAATGGTTTACACACAAAACACGGTGAATGCGCAACAAATGACGATCGTAAACAAAAAATCAAATTTTCAACGCAATTATGCTTTTTATTTAAATACGTGTTAAAGTATAGGGAAAACGCACTGACACTTGTTGCCATATCTCGACAATGGTTGGATATATTACAATGGGATTTTGGGTCGAATGGTTTACACACAAAACACGGTGAATGCGCAACAAATGACGATCGTAAACAAAAAATCAAATTTTCAACGCAATTATGCTTTTTATTTAAATACGTGTTAAAGTATAGGGAAAACGCACTGACACTTGTTGCCATATCTCGACAATGGTTGGATAGATTACAATGGGATTTTGGGTCGAATGGTTTACACACAAAACACGGTGAACGCGCAACAAATGACGATCGTAAACAAAAAATCAAATTTTCATTGCAATTATGCATGTTATTTAAATACGTGTTAAAGTATAGGGAAAACGCACTGACACTTGATGCCATATCTCGACAATGGTTGGATAGATTACAATGGGATTTTGGGTCGAATGGTTTACACACAAATCACGGAGAACGCGCAACAAATGACGATCGTAAACAAAAAATCAAATTTTCATTGCAATTATGCTTTTTATTTAAATACGTGTTAAAGTATAGGGAAAACGCACTGACACTTGTTGCCATATCTCGACAATGGTTGGATATATTACAATGGGATTTTGGGTCGAATGGTTTACACACAAAACACGGTGAACGCGCAACAAATGACGATCGTAGACAAAAAATCAAATTTTCAATGGAATTATGCCTGTTATTTAAATACGTGTTAAAGTATAGGGAAAACGCCCTGACACTTGTTGCCATATCTCGACAATGGTTGGATATATTACAATGGGATTTTGGGTCGAATGGTTAACACACAAAACACGGTGAACGCGCAACAAATGACGATCGTAGACAAAAAATCCAATTTTCAATGGAATTATGCCTGTTATTTAAATACGTGTTAAAGTATAGGGAAAACGCCCTGACACTTGTTGCCATATCTCGACAATGGTTGGATATATTACAATGGGATTTTGGGTCGAATGGTTTACACACAAAACACGGTGAATGCGCAACAAATGACGATCGTAGACAAAAAATCCAATTTTCAACGCAATTATGCTTTTTATTTAAATACGTGTTAAAGTATAGGGAAAACGCACTGACACTTGTTGCCATATCTCGACAATGGTTGGATATATTACAATGGGATTTTGGGTCGAATGGTTTACACACAAAACACGGTGAATGCGCAACAAATGACGATCGTAAACAAAAAATCAAATTTTCAACGCAATTATGCTTTTTATTTAAATACGTGTTAAAGTATAGGGAAAACGCACTGACACTTGTTGCCATATCTCGACAATGGTTGGATATATTACAATGGGATTTTGGGTCGAATGGTTTACACACAAAACACGGTGAACGCGCAACAAATGACGATCGTAGACAAAAAATCAAATTTTCAATGGAATTATGCCTGTTATTTAAATACGTGTTAAAGTATAGGGAAAACGCCCTGACACTTGTTGCCATATCTCGACAATGGTTGGATATATTACAATGGGATTTTGGGTCGAATGGTTAACACACAAAACACGGTGAACGCGCAACAAATGACGATCGTAGACAAAAAATCAAATTTTCAATGGAATTATGCCTGTTATTTAAATACGTGTTAAAGTATAGGGAAAACGCCCTGACACTTGTTGCCATATCTCGACAATGGTTGGATATATTACAATGGGATTTTGGGTCGAATGGTTAACACACAAAACACGGTGAACGCGCAACAAATGACGATCGTAGACAAAAAATCCAATTTTCAATGGAATTATGCCTGTTATTTAAATACGTGTTAAAGTATAGGGAAAACGCCCTGACACTTGTTGCCATATCTCGACAATGGTTGGATATATTACAATGGGATTTTGGGTCGAATGGTTTACACACAAAACACGGTGAATGCGCAACAAATGACGATCGTAGACAAAAAATCCAATTTTCAATGGAATTATGCCTGTTATTTAAATACGTGTTAAAGTATAGGGAAAACGCACTGACACTTGTTGCCATATCTCGACAATGGTTGGATATATTACAATGGGATTTTGGGTCGAATGGTTTACACACAAAACACGGTGAATGCGCAACAAATGACGATCGTAAACAAAAAATCAAATTTTCAACGCAATTATGCTTTTTATTTAAATACGTGTTAAAGTATAGGGAAAACGCACTGACACTTGTTGCCATATCTCGACAATGGTTGGATATATTACAATGGGATTTTGGGTCGAATGGTTTACACACAAAACACGGTGAACGCGCAACAAATGACGATCGTAGACAAAAAATCAAATTTTCAATGGAATTATGCCTGTTATTTAAAAATACGTGTTAAAGTATAGGGAAAACGCCCTGACACTTGTTGCCATATCTCGACAATGGTTGGATATATTACAATGGGATTTTGGGTCGAATGGTTAACACACAAAACACGGTGAACGCGCAACAAATGACGATCGTAGACAAAAAATCCAATTTTCAATGGAATTATGCCTGTTATTTAAATACGTGTTAAAGTATAGGGAAAACGCCCTGACACTTGTTGCCATATCTCGACAATGGTTGGATATATTACAATGGGATTTTGGGTCGAATGGTTTACACACAAAACACGGTGAATGCGCAACAAATGACGATCGTAGACAAAAAATCCAATTTTCAACGCAATTATGCTTTTTATTTAAATACGTGTTAAAGTATAGGGAAAACGCACTGACACTTGTTGCCATATCTCGACAATGGTTGGATATATTACAATGGGATTTTGGGTCGAATGGTTTACACACAAAACACGGTGAATGCGCAACAAATGACGATCGTAAACAAAAAATCAAATTTTCAACGCAATTATGCTTTTTATTTAAATACGTGTTAAAGTATAGGGAAAACGCACTGACACTTGTTGCCATATCTCGACAATTGTTGGATATATTACAATGGGATTTTGGGTCGAATGGTTTACACACAAAACACGGTGAACGCGCAACAAATGACGATCGTAGACAAAAAATCAAATTTTCAATGGAATTATGCCTGTTATTTAAATACGTGTTAAAGTATAGGGAAAACGCCCTGACACTTGTTGCCATATCTCGACAATGGTTGGATATATTACAATGGGATTTTGGGTCGAATGGTTAACACACAAAACACGGTGAACGCGCAACAAATGACGATCGTAGACAAAAAATCCAATTTTCAATGGAATTATGCCTGTTATTTAAATACGTGTTAAAGTATAGGGAAAACGCCCTGACACTTGTTGCCATATCTCGACAATGGTTGGATATATTACAATGGGATTTTGGGTCGAATGGTTTACACACAAAACACGGTGAATGCGCAACAAATGACGATCGTAAACAAAAAATCAAATTTTCAACGCAATTATGCTTTTTATTTAAATACGTGTTAAAGTATAGGGAAAACGCACTGACACTTGTTGCCATATCTCGACAATGGTTGGATATATTACAATGGGATTTTGGGTCGAATGGTTTACACACAAAACACGGTGAATGCGCAACAAATGACGATCGTAAACAAAAAATCAAATTTTCAACGCAATTATGCTTTTTATTTAAATACGTGTTAAAGTATAGGGAAAACGCCCTGACACTTGTTGCCATATCTCGACAATGGTTGGATAGATTACAATGGGATTTTGGGTCGAATGGTTTACACACAAAACACGGTGAATGCGCAACAAATGACGATCGTAAACAAAAAATCAAATTTTCAACGCAATTATGCTTTTTATTTAAATACGTGTTAAAGTATAGGGAAAACGCACTGACACTTGTTGCCATATCTCGACAATGGTTGGATATATTACAATGGGATTTTGGGTCGAATGGTTTACACACAAAACACGGTGAATGCGCAACAAATGACGATCGTAAACAAAAAATCAAATTTTCAACGCAATTATGCTTTTTATTTAAATACGTGTTAAAGTATAGGGAAAACGCACTGACACTTGTTGCCATATCTCGACAATGGTTGGATATATTACAATGGGATTTTGGGTCGAATGGTTTACACACAAAACACGGTGAATGCGCAACAAATGACGATCGTAAACAAAAAATCAAATTTTCAACGCAATTATGCTTTTTATTTAAATACGTGTTAAAGTATAGGGAAAACGCCCTGACACTTGTTGCCATATCTCGACAATGGTTGGATAGATTACAATGGGATTTTGGGTCGAATGGTTTAAACACAAAACACGGTGAATGCGCAACAAATGACGATCGTAAACAAAAAATCAAATTTTCAACGCAATTATGCTTTTTATTTAAATACGTGTTAAAGTATAGGGAAAACGCACTGACACTTGTTGCCATATCTCGACAATGGTTGGATATATTACAATGGGATTTTGGGTCGAATGGTTTACACACAAAACACGGTGAATGCGCAACAAATGACGATCGTAAACAAAAAATCAAATTTTCAACGCAATTATGCTTTTTATTTAAATACGTGTTAAAGTATAGGGAAAACGCCCTGACACTTGTTGCCATATCTCGACAATGGTTGGATAGATTACAATGGGATTTTGGGTCGAATGGTTTACACACAAAACACGGTGAATGCGCAACAAATGACGATCGTAAACAAAAAATCAAATTTTCAACGCAATTATGCTTTTTATTTAAATACGTGTTAAAGTATAGGGAAAACGCACTGACACTTGTTGCCATATCTCGACAATGGTTGGATATATTACAATGGGATTTTGGGTCGAATGGTTTACACACAAAACACGGTGAATGCGCAACAAATGACGATCGTAAACAAAAAATCAAATTTTCAACGCAATTATGCTTTTTATTTAAATACGTGTTAAAGTATAGGGAAAACGCACTGACACTTGTTGCCATATCTCGACAATGGTTGGATATATTACAATGGGATTTTGGGTCGAATGGTTTACACACAAAACACGGTGAATGCGCAACAAATGACGATCGTAAACAAAAAATCAAATTTTCAACGCAATTATGCCTTTTATTTAAATACGTGTTAAAGTATAGGGAAAACGCACTGACACTTGTTGCCATATCTCGACAATGGTTGGATATATTACAATGGGATTTTGGGTCGAATGGTTTACACACAAAACACGGTGAACGCGCAACAAATGACGATCGTAGACAAAAAATCAAATTTTCAATGGAATTATGCCTGTTATTTAAATACGTGTTAAAGTATAGGGAAAACGCCCTGACACTTGTTGCCATATCTCGACAATGGTTGGATATATTACAATGGGATTTTGGGTCGAATGGTTAACACACAAAACACGGTGAACGCGCAACAAATGACGATCGTAGACAAAAAATCCAATTTTCAATGGAATTATGCCTGTTATTTAAATACGTGTTAAAGTATAGGGAAAACGCCCTTACACTTGTTGCCATATCTCGACAATGGTTGGATATATTACAATGGGATTTTGGGTCGAATGGTTTACACACAAAACACGGTGAATGCGCAACAAATGACGATCGTAAACAAAAAATCAAATTTTCAATGGAATTATGCCTGTTATTTAAATACGTGTTAAAGTATAGGGAAAACGCCCTGACACTTGTTGCCATATCTCGACAATGGTTGGATATATTACAATGGGATTTTGGGTCGAATGGTTAACACACAAAACACGGTGAACGCGCAACAAATGACGATCGTAGACAAAAAATCCAATTTTCAATGGAATTATGCCTGTTATTTAAATACGTGTTAAAGTATAGGGAAAACGCCCTGACACTTGTTGCCATATCTCGACAATGGTTGGATATATTACAATGGGATTTTGGGTCGAATGGTTTACACACAAAACACGGTGAACGCGCAACAAATGACGATCGTAGACAAAAAATCAAATTTTCAATGGAATTATGCCTGTTATTTAAATACGTGTTAAAGTATAGGGAAAACGCCCTGACACTTGTTGCCATATCTCGACAATGGTTGGATATATTACAATGGGATTTTGGGTCGAATGGTTTACACACAAAACACGGTGAACGCGCAACAAATGACGATCGTAGACAAAAAATCAAATTTTCAATGGAATTATGCCTGTTATTTAAATACGTGTTAAAGTATAGGGAAAACGCCCTGACACTTGTTGCCATATCTCGACAATGGTTGGATATATTACAATGGGAATTTGGGTCGAATTGTTAACACACAAAACACGGTGAACGCGCAACAAATGACGATCGTAGACAAAAAATCAAATTTTCAATGGAATTATGCCTGTTATTTAAATACGTGTTAAAGTATAGGGAAAACGCCCTGACACTTGTTGCCATATCTCGACAATGGTTGGATATATTACAATGGGATTTTGGGTCGAATGGTTAACACACAAAACACGGTGAACGCGCAACAAATGACGATCGTAGACAAAAAATCAAATTTTCAATGGAATTATGCCTGTTATTTAAATACGTGTTAAAGTATAGGGAAAACGCCCTGACACTTGTTGCCATATCTCGACAATGGTTGGATATATTACAATGGGATTTTGGGTCGAATGGTTAACACACAAAACACGGTGAACGCGCAACAAATGACGATCGTAGACAAAAAATCAAATTTTCAATGGAATTATGCCTGTTATTTAAATACGTGTTAAAGTATAGGGAAAACGCCCTTACACTTGTTGCCATATCTCGACAATGGTTGGATATATTACAATGGGATTTTGGGTCGAATGGTTTACACACAAAACACGGTGAATGCGCAACAAATGACGATCGTAAACAAAAAATCAAATTTTCAATGGAATTATGCCTGTTATTTAAATACGTGTTAAAGTATAGGGAAAACGCCCTGACACTTGTTGCCATATCTCGACAATGGTTGGATATATTACAATGGGATTTTGGGTCGAATGGTTAACACACAAAACACGGTGAACGCGCAACAAATGACGATCGTAGACAAAAAATCCAATTTTCAATGGAATTATGCCTGTTATTTAAATACGTGTTAAAGTATAGGGAAAACGCCCTGACACTTGTTGCCATATCTCGACAATGGTTGGATATATTACAATGGGATTTTGGGTCGAATGGTTTACACACAAAACACGGTGAACGCGCAACAAATGACGATCGTAGACAAAAAATCAAATTTTCAATGGAATTATGCCTGTTATTTAAATACGTGTTAAAGTATAGGGAAAACGCCCTGACACTTGTTGCCATATCTCGACAATGGTTGGATATATTACAATGGGAATTTGGGTCGAATTGTTAACACACAAAACACGGTGAACGCGCAACAAATGACGATCGTAGACAAAAAATCAAATTTTCAATGGAATTATGCCTGTTATTTAAATACGTGTTAAAGTATAGGGAAAACGCCCTGACACTTGTTGCCATATCTCGACAATGGTTGGATATATTACAATGGGATTTTGGGTCGAATGGTTAACACACAAAACACGGTGAACGCGCAACAAATGACGATCGTAGACAAAAAATCAAATTTTCAATGGAATTATGCCTGTTATTTAAATACGTGTTAAAGTATAGGGAAAACGCCCTGACACTTGTTGCCATATCTCGACAATGGTTGGATATATTACAATGGGATTTTGGGTCGAATGGTTTACACACAAAACACGGTGAATGCGCAACAAATGACGATCGTAAACAAAAAATCAAATTTTCAATGGAATTATGCCTGTTATTTAAATACGTGTTAAAGTATAGGGAAAACGCCCTGACACTTGTTGCCATATCTCGACAATGGTTGGATATATTACAATGGGATTTTGGGTCGAATGGTTAACACACAAAAC
>JAVFHJ010000057.1:0-18366 GCA_037158775.1 Hetaerina titia
AAAATCAAATTTTCAATGGAAATAGGCCTCTTATTTAATACATGATAAAGTATAGGGAAAACGCACTGACACTTGTTGCCATATCTCGACAACGGTTTAAAATATTTCGATGGGACTTTTCAACAATTGGTTTAGTCACAAAACATGAATAATGCGCAACAAATGACGATCGGAAACCAAAAATCAAATTTTCAATGGAAATAGGCCTCTTATTTAATACATGCTAAAGTATAGGGAAAACGCACTGACACTTGTTGCCATATCTCGACAACGGTTTAAAATATTTCGATGGGACTTTTCAACAATTGGTTTAGTCACAAAACATGAATAATGCGCATAAAATGACGATCGGAAACCAAAAATCAAATTTTCAATGGAAATATTCCTCTTATTTAATACATGCTAAAGTATAGGGAAAACGCACTGACACTTGTTGCCATATCTCGACAACGGTTTAAAATATTTCGATGGGACTTTTCAACAATTGGTTTAGTCACAAAACATGAATAATGCGCATAAAATGACGATCGGAAACCAAAAATCAAATTTTCAATGGAAATATTCCTCTTATTTAATACATGCTAAAGTATAGGGAAAACGCACTGACACTTGTTGCCATATCTCGACAACGGTTTAAAATATTTCGATGGGACTTTTCAACAATTGGTTTAGTCCACAAAACATGAATAATGCGCATAAAATGACGATCGGAAACCAAAAATCAAATTTTCAATGGAAATAGGCCTCTTATTTAATACATGATAAAGTATAGGGAAAACGCACTGACACTTGTTGCCATATCTCGACAACGGTTTAAAATATTTCGATGGGACTTTTCAACAATTGGTTTAGTCACAAAACATGAATAATGCGCAACAAATGACGATCGGAAACCAAAAATCAAATTTTCAATGGAAATAGGCCTCTTATTTAATACATGCTAAAGTATAGGGAAAACGCACTGACACTTGTTGCCATATCTCGACAACGGTTTAAAATATTTCGATGGGACTTTTCAACAATTGGTTTAGTCACAAAACATGAATAATGCGCATAAAATGACGATCGGAAACCAAAAATCAAATTTTCAATGGAAATATTCCTCTTATTTAATACATGCTAAAGTATAGGAAAAACGCACTGACACTTGTTGCCATATCTCGACAACGGTTTAAAATATTTCGATGGGACTTTTCAACAATTGGTTTAGTCACAAAACATGAATAATGCGCATAAAATGACGATCGGAAACCAAAAATCAAATTTTCAATGGAAATATTCCTCTTATTTAATACATGCTAAAGTATAGGGAAAACGCACTGACACTTTTGCCATATCTCGACAACGGTTTAAAATATTTCGATGGGACTTTTCAACAATTGGTTTAGTCACAAAACATGAATAATGCGCATAAAATGACGATCGGAAACCAAAAATCAAATTTTCAATGGAAATAGGCCTCTTATTTAATACATGCTAAAGTATAGGGAAAACGCACTGACACTTGTTGCCATATCTCGACAACGGTTTAAAATATTTCGATGGGACTTTTCAACAATTGGTTTAGTCACAAAACATGAATAATGCGCATAAAATGACGATCGGAAACCAAAAATCAAATTTTCAATGGAAATAGGCCTCTTATTTAATACATGATAAAGTATAGGGAAAACGCACTGACACTTGTTGCCATATCTCGACAACGGTTTAAAATATTTCGATGGGACTTTTCAACAATTGGGTTAGTCACAAAACATGAATAATGCGCATAAAATGACGATCGGAAACCAAAAATCAAATTTTCAATGGAAATAGGCCTCTTATTTAATACATGCTAAAGTATAGGGAAAACGCACTGACACTTGTTGCCATATCTCGACAACGGTTTAAAATATTTCGATGGGACTTTTCAACAATTGGTTTAGTCACAAAACATGAATAATGCGCATAAAATGACGATCGGAAACCAAAAATCAAATTTTCAATGGAAATAGGCCTCTTATTTAATATATGCTAAAGTATAGGGAAAACGCACTGACACTTGTTGCCATATCTCGACAACGGTTTAAAATATTTCGATGGGACTTTTCAACAATTGGTTTAGTCACAAAACATGAATAATGCGCATAAAATGACGATCGGAAACCAAAAATCAAATTTTCAATGGAAATAGGCCTCTTATTTAATACATAATAAAGTATAGGGAAAACGCACTGACACTTGTTGCCATATCTCGACAACGGTTTAAAATATTTCGATGGGACTTTTCAACAATTGGTTTAGTCACAAAACATGAATAATGCGCATAAAATGACGATCGGAAACCAAAAATCAAATTTTCAATGGAATTAGGTCTCTTATTTAATACATGCTAAAGTATAGGGAAAACGCACTGACACTTGTTGCCATATCTCGACAACGGTTTAAAATATTTCGATGGGACTTTTCAACAATTGGTTTAGTCACAAAACATGAATAATGCGCATAAAATGACGATCGGAAACCAAAAATCAAATTTTCAATGGAAATAGGCCTCTTATTTAATACATGCTAAAATATAGGGAAAACGCACTGACACTTGTTGCCATATCTCGACAACGGTTTAAAATATTTCGATGGGACTTTTCAACAATTGGTTTAGTCACAAAACATGAATAATGCGCATAAAATGACGATCGGAAACCAAAAATCAAATTTTCAATGGAAATATGCCTCTTATTTAATACATGCTAAAGTATAGGGAAAACGCACTGACACTTGTTGCCATATCTCGACAACGGTTTAAAATATTTCGATGGGACTTTTCAACAATTGGTTTAGTCACAAAACATGAATAATGCGCATAAAATGACGATCGGAAAACAAAAATCAAATTTTCAATGGAAATAGGCCTCTTATTTAATACATGATAAAGTATAGGGAAAACGCACTGACACTTGTTGCCATATCTCGACAACGGTTTAAAATATTTCGATGGGACTTTTCAACAATTGGTTTAGTCACAAAACATGAATAATGCGCATAAAATGACGATCCGAAACCAAAAATCAAATTTTCCATGGAAATAGGCCTCTTATTTAATACATGATAAAGTATAGGGAAAACGCACTGACACTTGTTGCCATATCTCGACAACGGTTTAAAATATTTCCATGGGACTTTTCAACAATTGGTTTAGTCACAAAACATGAATAATGCGCATAAAATGACGATCGGAAACCAAAAATCAAATTTTCAATGGAAATAGGCCTCTTATTTATTACATGATAAAGTATAGGGAAAACGCACTGACACTTGTTGCCATATCTCGACAACGGTTTATAATATTTCGACGGGACTTTTCAACAATTGGTTTAGTCACAAAACATGAATAATGCGCATAAAATGACGATCGGAAACCAAAAATCAAATTTTCAATGGAAATAGGCCTCTTATTTAATACATGATAAAGTATAGGGAAAACGCACTGACACTTGTTGCCATATCTCGACAACGGTTTAAAATATTTCGATGGGACTTTTCAACAATTGGTTTAGTCACAAAACATGAATAATGCGCATAAAATGACGATCGGAAACCAAAAATCAAATTTTCAATGGAAATAGGCCTCTTATTTAATACATGATAAAGTATAGGGAAAACGCACTGACACTTGTTGCCATATCTCGACAACGGTTTAAAATATTTCTATGGGACTTTTCAACAATTGGTTTAGTCACAAAACATGAATAATGCGCATAAAATGACGATCGGAAACCAAAAATCAAATTTTAAATGGAAATAGGCCTCTTATTTAATGCATGATAAAGTATAGGGAAAACGCACTGACACTTGTTGCCATATCTCGACAACGGTTTAAAATATTTCGATGGGACTTTTCAACAATTGGTTTAGTCACAAAACATGAATAATGCGCATAAAATGACGATCGGAAACCAAAAATCAAATTTTCAATGGAAATAGGCCTCTTATTTAATACATGATAAAGTATAGGGAAAACGCACTGACACTTGTTGCCATATCTCGACAACGGTTTATAATATTTCGATGGGACTTTTCAACAACTGGTTTAGTCAAAAAACATGAATAATGCGCATAAAATGACGATCGGAAACCAAAAATCAAATTTTCAATGGAAATAGGCCTCTTATTTAATACATGCTAAGTATAGGGAAAACGCACTGACACTTGTTGCCATATCTCGACAACGGTTTAAAATATTTCGATGGGACTTTTCAACAATTGGTTTAGTCAAAAAACATGAATAATGCGCATAAAATGACGATCGGAAACCAAAAATCAAATTTTCAATGGAAATATGCCTCTTATTTAATACATGCTAATGTAGAGGGAAAACGCACTGACACTTGTTGCCATATCTCGACAACGGTTGGAAATATTCCAATTGGATTTGTCAGCAATTGGTTTGAACACAAAACACGAATAATGCGCAACAAATGACGATCAGAAACCAAAAATCAAATTTTCAATGGAAATATGCCTCTTATTTAATACATGCTAAAGTATAGGGAAAACGCACTTACACTTGTTGCCATATCTCGACAACGGTTTAAAATATTTCGATGGGACTTTTCAACAATTGGTTTAGTCACAAAACATGAATAATGCGCATAAAATGACGATCGGAAACCAAAAATCAAATTTTCAATGGAAATAGGCCTCTTATTTAATACATGATAATGTATAGGGAAAACGCACTGACACTTGTTGCCATATCTCGACAACGGTTTAAAATATTTCGATGGGACTTTTCAACAATTGGTTTAGTCACAAAACATGAATAATGCGCATAAAATGACGATCGGAAACCAAAAATCAAATTTTCAATGGAAATATGCCTCTTATTTAATACATGATAAAGTATAGGGAAAACGCACTGACACTTGTTGCCATATCTCGACAACGGTTTAAAATATTTCGATGGGACTTTTCAACAATTGGTTTAGTCACAAAACATGAATAATGCGAATAAAATGACGATCGGAAACCAAAAATCAAATTTTCAATGGAAATATGCCTCTTATTTAATACATGCTAAAGTATAGGGAAAACGCACTGACACTTGTTGCCATATCTCGACAACGGTTTAAAATATTTCGATGGGACTTTTCAACAATTGGTTTAGTCACAAAACATGAATAATGCGCATAAAATGACGATCGGAAACAAAAAATCAAATTTTCAATGGAAATAGGCCTCTTATTTAATACATGCTAAAGTATAGGGAAAACGCACTGACACTTGTTGCCATATCTCGACAACGGTTAAAAATATTTCGATGGGACTTTTCAACAATTGGTTTAGTCACAAAACATGAATAATGCGCATAAAATGACGATCGGAAACCAAAAATCAAATTTTCAATGGAAATAGGCCTCTTATTTAATACATGCTAAAGTATAGGGAAAACGCACTGACACTTGTTGCCATATCTCGACAACGGTTTAAAATATTTCGATGGGACTTTTCAACTATTGGTTTAGTCACAAAACATGAATAATGCGCATAAAATGACGATCGGAGACCAAAAATCAAATTTTCAATGGAAATAGGCCTCTTATTTAATACATGCTAAAGTATAGGGAAAACGCACTGACACTTGTTGCCATATCTCGACAACGGTTTAAAATATTTCGATGGGACTTTTCAACAATTGGTTTAGTCACAAAACATGAATAATGCGAATAAATTGACGATCGGAAACCAAAAATCAAATTTTCAATGGAAATAGGCCTCTTATTTAATACATGCTAAAGTATAGGGAAAACGCACTGACACTTGTTGCCATATCTCGACAACGGTTTAAAATATTTCGATGGGACTTTTCAACAATTGGTTTAGTCACAAAACATGAATAATGCGCATAAAATGACGATCGGAAACCAAAAATCAAATTTTCAATGGAAATAGGCCTCTTATTTAATACATGCTAAAGTATAGGGAAAACGCACTGACACTTGTTGCCATATCTCGACAACGGTTTAAAATATTTCGATGGGACTTTTCAACAATTGGTTTAGTCACAAAACATGAATAATGCGCATAAAATGACGATCGGAAACCAAAAATCAAATTTTCAATGGAAATAGGCCTCTTATTTAATACATGCTAAAGTATAGGGAAAACGCACTGACACTTGTTGCCATATCTCGACAACGGTTTAAAATATTTCGATGGGACTTTTCAACAATTGGTTTAGTCACAAAACATGAATAATGCGCAACAAATGACGATCGGAAACCAAAAATCAAATTTTCAATGGAATTAGGCCTCTTATTTAATACATGCTAAAGTATAGGGAAAACGCACTGACACTTGTTGCCATATCTCGACAACGGTTTAAAATATTTCGATGGGACTTTTCAACAAAATTGGTTTAGTCACAAAACATGAATAATGCGCAACAAATGACGATCGGAAACCAAAAATCAAATTTTCAATGGAAATAGGCCTCTTATTTAATACATGCTAAAGTATAGGGAAAACGCACTGACACTTGTTGCCATATCTCGACAACGGTTTAAAATATTTCGATGGGACTTTTCAACAATTGGTTTAGTCACAAAACATGAATAATGCGCATAAAATGACGATCGGAAACCAAAAATCAAATTTTCAATGGAAATAGGCCTCTAATTTAATACATGCTAAAGTATAGGGAAAACGCACTGACACTTGTTGCCATATCTCGACAACGGTTTAAAATATTTCGATGGGACTTTTCAACAATTGGTTTAGTCACAAAACATGAATAATGCGCATAAAATGACGATCGGAAACCAAAAATCAAATTTTCAATGGAAATATGCCTCTTATTTAATACATGCTAAAGTATAGGGAAAACGCACTGACACTTGTTGCCATATCTCGACAACGGTTTAAAATATTTCGATGGGACTTTTCAACAATTGGTTTAGTCACAAAACATGAATAATGCGCATAAAATGACGATCGGAAACCAAAAATCAAAATTTCAATGGAAATAGGCCTCTTATTTAATACATGCTAAAGTATAGGGAAAACGCACTGACACTTGTTGCCATATCTCGACAACGGTTTAAAATATTTCGATGGGACTTTTCAACAATTGGTTTAGTCACAAAACATGAATAATGCGCATAAAATGACGATCGGAAACCAAAAATCAAATTTTCAATGGAAATATGCCTCTTATTTAATACATGCTAAAGTATAGGGAAAACGCACTGACACTTGTTGCCATATCTCGACAACGGTTTAAAATATTTCGATGGGACTTTTCAACAATTGGTTTAGTCACAAAACATGAATAATGCGCATAAAATGACGATCGGAAACCAAAAATCAAATTTTCAATGGAAATAGGCCTCTTATTTAATACATGCTAAAGTATAGGGAAAACGCACTGACACTTGTTGCCATATCTCGACAACGGTTTAAAATATTTCGATGGGACTTTTCAACAATTGGTTTAGTCACAAAACATGAATAATGCGCATAAAATGACGATCGGAAACCAAAAATCAAATTTTCAATGGAAATAGGCCTCTTATTTAATACATGATAAAGTATAGGGAAAACGCACTGACACTTGTTGCCATATCTCGACAACGGTTTAAAATATTTCGATGGGACTTTTCAACAATTGGTTTAGTCACAAAACATGAATAATGCGCATAAAATGACGATCGGAAACCAAAAATCAAATTTTCAATGGAAATATGCCTCTTATTTAATACATGCTAAAGTATAGGGAAAACGCACTGACACTTGTTGCCATATCTCGACAACGGTTTAAAATATTTCGATGGGACTTTTCAACAATTGGTTTAGTCACAAAACATGAATAATGCGCATAAAATGACGATCGGAAACCAAAAATCAAATTTTCAATGGAAATATGCCTCTTATTTAATACATGCTAAAGTATAGGGAAAACGCACTGACCCTTGTTGCCATATCTCGACAACGGTTTAAAATATTTCGATGGGACTTTTTAACAATTGGTTTAGTCACAAAACATGAATAATGCGCATAAAATGACGATCGGAAACCAAAAATCAAATTTTCAATGGAAATAGGCCTCTTATTTAATACATGCTAAAGTATAGGGAAAACGCACTGACACTTGTTGCCATATCTCGACAACGGTTTAAAATATTTCGATGGGACTTTTCAACAATTGGTTTAGTC
The DNA here is from genome assembly GCA_037158775.1 of Hetaerina titia. Classification (NCBI taxonomy): domain Eukaryota; kingdom Metazoa; phylum Arthropoda; class Insecta; order Odonata; family Calopterygidae; genus Hetaerina; species Hetaerina titia. The sequence goes on from JAVFHJ010000057.1 coordinate 8,194, forward strand.
ACAAAACATGAATAATGCGCATAAAATGACGATCGGAAACCAAAAATCAAATTTTCAATGGAAATAGGCCTCTTATTTAATACATGCTAAAGTATAGGGAAAACGCACTGACACTTGTTGCCATATCTCGACAACGGTTTAAAATATTTCGATGGGACTTTTCAACAATTGGTTTAGTCACAAAACATGAATAATGCGCATAAAATTACGATCGGAAACCAAAAATCAAATTTTCAATGGAAATAGGCCTCTTATTTAATACATGCTAACGTATAGGGAAAACGCACTGACACTTGTTGCCATATCTCGACAACGGTTTAAAATATTTCGATGGGACTTTTCAACAATTGGTTTAGTCACAAAACATGAATAATGCGCATAAAATGACGATCGGAAACCAAAAATCAAATTTTCAATGGAAATAGGCCTCTTATTTAATACATGCTAAAGTATAGGGAAAACGCACTGACACTTGTTGCCATATCTCGACAACGGTTTAAAATATTTCGATGGGACTTTTCAACAATTGGTTTAGTCACAAAACATGAATAATGCGCATAAAATGACGATCGGAAACCAAAAATCAAATTTTCAATGGAAATAGGCCTCTTATTTAATACATGCTAAAGTATAGGGAAAACGCACTGACACTTGTTGCCATATCTCGACAACGAATTAAAATATTTCGATGGGACTTTTCAACAATTGGTTTAGTCACAAAACATGAATAATGCGCATAAAATGACGATCGGAAACCAAAAATCAAATTTTCAATGGAAATAGGCCTCTTATTTAATACATGCTAAAGTATAGGGAAAACGCACTGACACTTGTTGCCATATCTCGACAACGAATTAAAATATTTCGATGGGACTTTTCAACAATTGGTTTAGTCACAAAACATGAATAATGCGCATAAAATGACGATCGGAAACCAAAAATCAAATTTTCAATGGAAATAGGCCTCTTATTTAATACATGCTAAAGTATAGGGAAAACGCACTGACACTTGTTGCCATATCTCGACAACGAATTAAAATATTTCGATGGGACTTTTCAACAATTGGTTTAGTCACAAAACATGAATAATGCGCATAAAATGACGATCGGAAACCAAAAATCAAATTTTCAATGGAAATAGGCCTCTTATTTAATACATGCTAAAGTATAGGGAAAACGCACTGACACTTGTTGCCATATCTCGACAACGAATTAAAATATTTCGATGGGACTTTTCAACAATTGGTTTAGTCACAAAACATGAATAATGCGCATAAAATGACGATCGGAAACCAAAAATCAAATTTTCAATGGAAATAGGCCTCTTATTTAATACATGCTAAAGTATAGGGAAAACGCACTGACACTTGTTGCCATATCTCGACAACGGTTTAAAATATTTCGATGGGACTTTTCAACAATTGGTTTAGTCACAAAACATGAATAATGCGCATAAAATGACGATAGGAAACCAAAAATCAAATTTTCAATGGAAATATGCCTCTTATTTAATACATGCTAAAGTATAGGGAAAACGCACTGACACTTGTTGCCATATCTCGACAACGGTTTAAAATATTTCGATGGGACTTTTCAACAATTGGTTTAGTCACAAAACATGAATAATGCGCATAAAATGACGATCGGAAACCAAAAATCAAATTTTCAATGGAAATAGGCCTCTTATTTAATACATGCTAAAGTATAGGGAAAACGCACTGACACTTGTTGCCATATCTCGACAACGGTTTAAAATATTTCGATGGGACTTTTCAACAATTGGTTTAGTCACAAAACATGAATAATGCGCATAAAATGACGATCGGAAACCAAAAATCAAATTTTCAATGGAAATAGGCCTCTTATTTAATACATGCTAAAGTATAGGGAAAACGCACTGACACTTGTTGCCATATCTCGACAACGGTTTAAAATATTTCGATGGGACTTTTCAACAATTGGTTTAGTCACAAAACATGAATAATGCGCATAAAATGACGATCGGAAACCAAAAATCAAATTTTCAATGGAAATATGCCTCTTATTTAATACATGCTAAAGTATAGGGAAAACGCACTGACACTTGTTGCCATATCTCGACAACGGTTTAAAAAATTTCGATGGGACTTTTCAACAATTGGTTTAGTCACAAAACATGAATAATGCGCATAAAATGACGATCGGAAACCAAAAATCAAATTTTCAATGGAAATAGGCCTCTTATTTAATACATGCTAAAGTATAGGGAAAACGCACTGACACTTGTTGCCATATCTCGACAACGGTTTAAAATATTTCGATGGGACTTTTCAACAATTGGTTTAGTCACAAAACATGAATAATGCGCATAAAATGACTATCGGATACCAAAAATCAAATTTTCAATGGAAATATGCCTCTTATTTAATACATGCTAAAGTGTAGGGAAAACGCACTGACACTTGTTGCCATATCTCGACAACGGTTTAAAATATTTCGATGGGACTTTTCAACAATTGGTTTAGTCACAAAACATGAATAATGCGCATAAAATGACGATCGGAAACCAAAAATCAAATTTTCAATGGAAATAGGCCTCTTATTTAATACATGCTAAAGTATAGGGAAAACGCACTGACACTTGTTGCCATATCTCGACAACGGTTTAAAATATTTCGATGGGACTTTTCAACAATTGGTTTAGTCACAAAACATGAATAATGCGCATAAAATGACGATCGGAAACCAAAAATCAAATTTTCAATGGAAATAGGCCTCTTATTTAATACATGATAAAGTATAGGGAAAACGCACTGACACTTGTTGCCATATCTCGACAACGGTTTAAAATATTTCGATGGGACTTTTCAACAATTGGTTTAGTCACAAAACATGAATAATGCGCATAAAATGACGATCGGAAACCAAAAATCAAATTTTCAATGGAAATATGCCTCTTATTTAATACATGCTAAAGTATAGGGAAAACGCACTGACACTTGTTGCCATATCTCGAACACGGTTTAAAATATTTCGATGGGACTTTTCAACAATTGGTTTAGTCACAAAACATGAATAATGCGCATAAAATGACGATCGGAAACCAAAAATCAAATTTTCAATGGAAATAGGCCTGTTATTTAATACATGCTAAAGTATAGGGAAAACGCACTGACACTTGTTGCCATATCTCGACAACGGTTTAAAATATTTCGATGGGACTTTTCAACAATTGGTTTAGTCACAAAACATGAATAATGCGCATAAAATGACGATCGGAAACCAAAAATCAAATTTTCAATGGAAATATGCCTCTTATTTAATACATGCTAAAGTATAGGGAAAACGCACTGACACTTGTTGCCATATCTCGACAACGGTTAAAATATTTCGATGGGACTTTTTAACAATTGGTTTAGTCACAAAACATGAATAATGCGCATAAAATGACGATCGGAAACCAAAAATCAAATTTTCAATGGAAATAGGCCTCTTATTTAATACATGCTAAAGTATAGGGAAAACGCACTGACACTTGTTGCCATATCTCGACAACGGTTTAAAATATTTCGATGGGACTTTTCAACAATTGGTTTAGTCACAAAACATGAATAATGCGCATAAAATGACGATCGGAAACCAAAAATCAAATTTTCAATGGAAATAGGCCTCTTATTTAATACATGCTAAAGTATACGGAAAACGCACTGACACTTGTTGCCATATCTCGACAACGGTTTAAAATATTTCGATGGGACTTTTCAACAATTGGTTTAGTCACAAAACATGAATAATGCGCAAAAAATTACGATCGGAAACCAAAAATCAAATTTTCAATGGAAATAGGCCTCTTATTTAATACATGCTAACGTATAGGGAAAACGCACTGACACTTGTTGCCATATCTCGACAACGGTTTAAAATATTTCGATGGGACTTTTCAACAATTGGTTTAGTCACAAAACATGAATAATGCGCATAAAATGACGATCGGAAACCAAAAATCAAATTTTCAATGGAAATAGGCCTCTTATTTAATACATGCTAAAGTATAGGGAAAACGCACTGACACTTGTTGCCATATCTCGACAACGGTTTAAAATATTTCGATGGGACTTTTCAACAATTGGTTTAGTCACAAAACATGAATAATGCGCATAAAATGACGATCGGAAACCAAAAATCAAATTTTCAATGGAAATAGGCCTCTTATTTAATACATGCTAAAGTATAGGGAAAACGCACTGACACTTGTTGCCATATCTCGACAACGAATTAAAATATTTCGATGGGACTTTTCAACAATTGGTTTAGTCACAAAACATGAATAATGCGCATAAAATGACGATCGGAAACCAAAAATCAAATTTTCAATGGAAATAGGCCTCTTATTTAATACATGCTAAAGTATAGGTAAAACGCACTGACACTTGTTGCCATATCTCGACAACGGTTAAAAATATTTCGATGGGACTTTTCAACAATTGGTTTAGTCACAAAACATGAATAATGCGCATAAAATGACGATAGGAAACCAAAAATCAAATTTTCAATGGAAATATGCCTCTTATTTAATACATGCTAAAGTATAGGGAAAACGCACTGACACTTGTTGCCATATCTCGACAACGGTTTAAAATATTTCGATGGGACTTTTCAACAATTGGTTTAGTCACAAAACATGAATAATGCGCATAAAATGACGATCGGAAACCAAAAATCAAATTTTCAATGGAAATAGGCCTCTTATTTAATACATGCTAAAGTATAGGGAAAACGCTCTGACACTTGTTGCCATATCTCGACAACGGTTTAAAATATTTCGATGGGACTTTTCAACAATTGGTTTAGTCACAAAACATGAATAATGCGCATAAAATGACGATCGGAAACCAAAAATCAAATTTTCAATGGAAATAGGCCTCTTATTTAATACATGCTAAAGTATAGGGAAAACGCACTGACACTTGTTGCCATATCTCGACAACGGTTTAAAATATTTCGATGGGACTTTTCAACAATTGGTTTAATCACAAAACATGAATAATGCGCATAAAATTACGATCGGAAACCAAAAATCAAATTTTCAATGGAAATAGGCCTCTTATTTAATACATGCTAACGTATAGGGAAAACGCACTGACACTTGTTGCCATATCTCGACAACGGTTTAAAATATTTCGATGGGACTTTTCAACAATTGGTTTAGTCACAAAACATGAATAATGCGCATAAAATGACGATCGGAAACCAAAAATCAAATTTTCAATGGAAATAGGCCTCTTATTTAATACATGCTAAAGTATAGGGAAAACGCACTGACACTTGTTGCCATATCTCGACAACGGTTTAAAATATTTCGATGGGACTTTTCAACAATTGGTTTAGTCACAAAACATGAATAATGCGCATAAAATGACGATCGGAAACCAAAAATCAAATTTTCAATGGAAATAGGCCTCTTATTTAATACATGCTAAAGTATAGGGAAAACGCACTGACACTTGTTGCCATATCTCGACAACGAATTAAAATATTTCGATGGGACTTTTCAACAATTGGTTTAGTCACAAAACATGAATAATGCGCATAAAATGACGATCGGAAACCAAAAATCAAATTTTCAATGGAAATAGGCCTCTTATTTAATACATGCTAAAGTATAGGGAAAACGCGCTGACACTTGTTGCCATATCTCGACAACGGTTTAAAATATTTCGATGGGACTTTTCAACAATTGGTTTAGTCACAAAACATGAATAATGCGCATAAAATGACGATCGGAAACCAAAAATCAAATTTTCAATGGAAATATTCCTCTTATTTAATACATGCTAAAGTATAGGGAAAACGCACTGACACTTGTTGCCATATCTCGACAACGGTTTAAAATATTTCGATGGGACTTTTCAACAATTGGTTTAGTCACAAAACATGAATAATGCGCATAAAATGACGATCGGAAACCAAAAATCAAATTTTCAATGGAAATATTCCTCTTATTTAATACATGCTAAAGTATAGGGAAAACGCACTGACACTTGTTGCCATATCTCGACAACGGTTTAAAATATTTCGATGGGACTTTTCAACAATTGGTTTAGTCACAAAACATGAATAATGCGCATAAAATGACGATCGGAAACCAAAAATCAAATTTTCAATGGAAATATTCCTCTTATTTAATACATGCTAAAGTATAGGGAAAACGCACTGACGCTTGTTGCCTTATCTCGACGACGGTTTAAAATATTTCGATGGGACTTTTCAACAATTTTTTTAGTCACAAAACATGAATAATGCGCATAAAATGACGATCGGAAACCAAAAATCAAATTTTCAATGGAAATATTCCTCTTATTTAATACATGCTAAAGTATAGGGAAAACGCACTGACACTTGTTGCCATATCTCGACAACGGTTTAAAATATTTCGATGGGACTTTTCAACAATTGGTTTAGTCACAAAACATGAATAATGCGCATAAAATGACGATCGGAAACCAAAAATCAAATTTTCAATGGAAATATTCCTCTTATTTAATACATGCTAAAGTATAGGGAAAACGCACTGACACTTGTTGCCATATCTCGACGACGGTTTAAAATATTTCGATGGGACTTTTCAACAATTTTTTTAGTCACAAAACATGAATAATGCGCATAAAATGACGATCGGAAACCAAAAATCAAATTTTCAATGGAAATATTCCTCTTATTTAATACATGCTAAAGTATAGGGAAAACGCACTGACACTTGTTGCCATATCTCGACAACGGTTTAAAATATTTCGATGGGACTTTTCAACAATTGGTTTAGTCACAAAACATGAATAATGCGCATAAAATGACGATCGAGAACCAAAAATCAAATTTTCAATGGAAATATTCCTCTTATTTAATACATGCTAAAGTATAGGGAAAACGCACTGACACTTGTTGCCATATCTCGACAACGGTTTAAAATATTTCGATGGGACTTTTCAACAATTGGTTTAGTCACAAAACATGAATAATGCGCATAAAATGACGATCGGAAACCAAAAATCAAATTTTCAATGGAAATATTCCTCTTATTTAATACATGCTAAAGTATAGGGAAAACGCACTGACACTTGTTGCCATATCTCGACAACGGTTTAAATTATTTCGATGGGACTTTTCAACAATTGGTTTAGTCACAAAACATGAATAATGCGCATAAAATGACGATCGGAAACCAAAAATCAAATTTTCAATGGAAATATTCCTCTTATTTAATACATGCTAAAGTATAGGGAAAACGCACTGACACTTGTTGCCATATCTCGACAACGGTTTAAAATATTTCGATGGGACTTTTCAACAATTGGTTTAGTCACAAAACATGAATAATGCGCATAAAATGACGATCGGAAACCAAAAATCAAATTTTCAATGGAAATAGGCCTCTTATTTAATACATGCTAAAGTATAGGGAAAACGCACTGACACTTGTTGCCATATCTCGAACGCGGTTTAAAATATTTCGATGGGACTTTTCAACAATTGGTTTAGTCACAAAACATGAATAATGCGCATAAAATGACGATAGGAAACCAAAAATCAAATTTTCAATGGAAATATGCCTCTTATTTAATACATGCTAAAGTATAGGGAAAACGCACTGACACTTGTTGCCATATCTCGACAACGGTTTAAAATATTTCGATGGGACTTTTCAACAATTGGTTTAGTCACAAAACATGAATAATGCGCATAAAATGACGATCGGAAACCAAAAATCAAATTTTCAATGGAAATAGGCCTCTTATTTAATACATGCTAATGTATAGACGATCGGAAACCAAAAATCAAATTTTCAATGGAAATATTCCTCTTATTTAATACATGCTAAAGTATAGGGAAAACGCACTGACACTTGTTGCCATATCTCGACAACGGTTTAAAATATTTCGATGGGACTTTTCAACAATTGGTTTAGTCACAAAACATGAATAATGCGCATAAAATGACGATCGGAAACCAAAAATCAAATTTTCAATGGAAATATGCCTCTTATTTAATACATGCTAAAGTATAGGGAAAACGCACTGACACTTGTTGCCATATCTCGACAACGGTTTAAAATATTTCGATGGGACTTTTCAACAATTGGTTTAGTCACAAAACATGAATAATGCGCATAAAATGACGATCGGAAACCAAAAATCAAATTTTCAATGGAAATATGCCTCTTATTTAATACATGCTAAAGTATAGGGAAAACGCACTGACACTTGTTGCCATATCTCGACAACGGTTTAAAATATTTCGATGGGACTTTTCAACAATTGGTTTAGTCACAAAACATGAATAATGCGCATAAAATGACGATCGGAAACCAAAAATCAAATTTTCAATGGAAATAGGCCTCTTATTTAATACATGCTAAAGTATAGGGAAAACGCACTGACACTTGTTGCCATATCTCGACAACGGTTTAAAATATTTCGATGGGACTTTTCAACAATTGGTTTAGCCACAAAACATGAATAATGCGCATAAAATGACGATCGGAAACCAAAAATCAAATTTTCAATGGAAATATGCCTCTTATTTAATACATGCTAAAGTATAGGGAAAACGCACTGACACTTGTTGCCATATCTCGACAACGGTTTAAAATATTTCGATGGGACTTTTCAACAATTGGTTTAGTCACAAAACATGAATAATGCGCATAAAATGACGATCGGAAACCAAAAATCAAATTTTCAATGGAAATAGGCCTCTTATTTAATACATGCTAAAGTATAGGGAAAACGCACTGACACTTGTTGCCATATCTCGACAACGGTTTAAAATATTTCGATGGGACTTTTCAACAATTGGTTTAGTCACAAAACATGAATAATGCGCATAAAATGACGATCGGAAACCAAAAATCAAATTTTCAATGGAAATAGGCCTCTTATTTAATACATGCTAAAGTATAGGGAAAACGCACTGACACTTGTTGCCATATCTCGACAACGGTTTAAAATATTTCGATGGGACTTTTCAACAATTGGTTTAGTCACAAAACATGAATAATGCGCATAAAATGACGATCGGAAACCAAAAATCAAATTTTCAATGGAAATATTCCTCTTATTTAATACATGCTAAAGTATAGGGAAAACGCACTGACACTTGTTGCCATATCTCGACAACGGTTTAAAATATTTCGATGGGACTTTTCAACAATTGGTTTAGTCACAAAACATGAATAATGCGCATAAAATGACGATCGGAAACCAAAAATCAAATTTTCAATGGAAATATTCCTCTTATTTAATACATGCTAAAGTATAGGGAAAACGCACTGACACTTGTTGCCATATCTCGACAACGGTTTAAAATATTTCGATGGGACTTTTCAACAATTGGTTTAGTCACAAAACATGAATAATGCGCATAAAATGACGATCGGAAACCAAAAATCAAATTTTCAATGGAAATATGCCTCTTATTTAATACATGCTAAAGTATAGGGAAAACGCACTGACACTTGTTGCCATATCTCGACAACGGTTTAAAATATTGCGATGGGACTTTTCAACAATTGGTTTAGTCACAAAACATGAATAATGCGCATAAAATGACGATCGGAAACCAAAAATCAAATTTTCAATGGAAATATTCCTCTTATTTAATACATGCTAAAGTATAGGGAAAACGCACTGACACTTGTTGCCATATCTCGACAACGGTTTAAAATATTTCGATGGGACTTTTCAACAATTGGTTTAGTCACAAAACATGAATAATGCGCATAAAATGACGATCGGAAACCAAAAATCAAATTTTCAATGGAAATATTCCTCTTATTTAATACATGCTAAAGTATAGGGAAAACGCACTGACACTTGTTGCCATATCTCGACAACGGTTTAAAATATTTCGATGGGACTTTTCAACAATTGGTTTAGTCACAAAACATGAATAATGCGCATAAAATGACGATCGGAAACCAAAAATCAAATTTTCAATGGAAATATTCCTCTTATTTAATACATGCTAAAGTATAGGGAAAACGCACTGACACTTGTTGCCATATCTCGACAACGGTTTAAAATATTTCGATGGGACTTTTCAACAATTGGTTTAGTCACAAAACATGAATAATGCGCATAAAATGACGATCGGAAACCAAAAATCAAATTTTCAATGGAAATATGCCTCTTATTTAAT
>JAVFHJ010000058.1:0-18212 GCA_037158775.1 Hetaerina titia
CATTATTCGTGTTTTGTGTTCAAACCAATTGTTGAGAAATCCAATTGGAATATTTCCAACCGTTGTCGAGATATGGCAACAAGTGTCAGTTCGTTTTCCCTATACTTTAGCATGTACTAAATAACTGGCATATTTCCATTCAAAATTTAATTTTTTGTTTCCGATGGTCATTTTATGAGTATTATTCGTGTTTTGTGTTCAAACCAATTGTTGAAAAATCCAATTGGAATATTTCCAACCGTTGTCGAGATATGGCAACAAGTGTCAGTGCGTTTTCCCTATACTTTAGCATGTACTAAATAACTGGCATATTTCCATTCAAAATTTAATTTTTGGTTTCCGATCGTCATTTTATGCGCATTATTCGTGTTTTGTGTTCAAACCAATTGTTGAAAAATCCAATTAGAATATTTCCAACCGTTGTCGAGATATGGCAACAAGTGTCAGAGCGTTTTCCCTATACTTTAGCATGTACTAAATAACTGGCATATTTCCATTCAAATTTAATTTTTTGTTTCCGATGGTCATTTTATGAGCATTATTCGTGTTTTGTGTTCAAACAATTGTTGAAAAATCCAATTGGAATATTTCCAACCGTTGTCGAGATATGGCAACAAGTGTCAGTGCGTTTTCCCTATACTTTAGCATGTACTAAATAACTGGCATATTTCCATTCAAAATTTAATTTTTGGTTTCCGATCGTAATTTTATGAGCATTATTCGTGTTTTGTGTTCGAACCAATTGTTGAAAAATCCAATTGGAATATTTCCAACCGTTGTCGAGATATGGCAACAAGTGTCAGTGCGTTTTCCTTATACTTTAGCATGTACTAAATAACTGGCATATTTCCATTCAAAATTTAATTTTTGGTTTCCGATCGTCATTTTATGCGCATTATTCGTGTTTTGTGTTCAAACCAATTGTTGAAAAATCCAATTGGAATATTTCCAAACGTTGTCGAGATATGGCAACAAGTGTCAGTGCGTTTTACCTATACTTTAGCATGTACTAAATAACTGGCATATTTCCATTCAAAATTTAATTTTTTGTTTCCGATGGTCATTTTATGAGCATTATTCGTGTTTTGTATTCAAACCAATTGTTGAAAAATCCAATTGGAATATTTCCAACCGTTGTCGAGATATGGCAACAAGTGTCAGTGCGTTTTCCCTATACTTTAGCATGTACTAAATAACTGGCATATTTCCATTCAAAATTTAATTTTTTGTATCCGATGGTCATTTTATGAGCATTATTCGTGTTTTGTGTTCAAACGAATTGTTGAAAAATCCAATTGGAATATTTCAAACCGTTGTCGAGATATGGCAACAAGTGTCAGTGCGTTTTCCCTATACTTTAGCATGTACTAAATAACTGGCATATTTCCATTCAAAATTTAATTTTTGGGTTCCGATGGTCATTTTATGCGCATTATTCGTGTTTTGTATTCAAACCAATTGTTGAAAAATCCAATTGGAATATTTCCAACCGTTGTCGAGATATGGCAACAAGTGTCAGTGCGTTTTCCCTATACTTTAGCATGTACTAAATAACTTGCATATTTCCATTCAAAATTTAATTTTTGGTTTCCGATCGTCATTTTATGCGCATTATTCGTGTTTTGTGTTCAACCAATTGTTGAAAATCCAATTGGAATATTTCCAACCGTTGTCGAGATATGGCAACAAGTGTCAATGCGTTTTCCCTATTCTTTAGCATGTTCTAAATAACTGGCATATTTCCATTCAAAATTTAATTTTTGGTTTCCGATCGTCATTTTATGCGCATTATTCGTGTTTTGTTTTCAAATCAATTGTTGAAAAATCCAATTGGAATATTTCCAACCGTTGTCGAGATATGGCAACAAGTGTCAGTGCGTTTTCCCTATACTTTAGCATGTACTAAATAACTGGCATATTTCCATTCAAAATTTAATTTTTTGTTTCCGATGGTCATTTTATGAGCATTATTCGTGTTTTGTGTTCAAACGAATTGTTGAAAAATCCAATTGGAATATTTCAAACCGTTGTCGAGATATGGCAACAAGTGTCAGTGCGTTTTCCCTATACTTTAGCATGTACTAAATAACTGGCATATTTCCATTCAAAATTTAATTTTTGGGCACCGATGGTCATTTTATGCGCATTATTCGTGTATCGTGTTCAAACCAATTGTTGAAAAATCCAATTGGAATATTTTCAACCGTTGTCGAGATATGGCAACAAGTGTCAGTGCGTTTTCCCTATACTTTAGCATGTACTAAATAACTTGCATATTTCCATTCAAAATTTAATTTTTGGTTTCCGATGGTCATTTTATGCGCACATTATTCGTGTTTTGTGTTCAAACCAATTGTTGAAAAATCCAATTGGAATATTTCCCACCGTTGTCGAGATATGGCAACAAGTGTCAATGCGTTTTCCCTATGCTATAGCATGTACTAAATAACTGGCATATTTCCATTCAAAATTTAATTTTTGGTTTCCGATCGTCTATTTATGCGCATTATTCGTGTTTTGTGTTCAAATGAATTGTTGAAAAATCCAATTGGAATATTTCCAACCGTTGTCGAGATATGGCAACAAGTGTCAGTGCGTTTTCCCTATACTTTAGCATGTACTAAATAACTGGCATATTTCCATTCAAAATTTAATTTTTTGTTTTCGATGGTCATTTTATGAGCATTATTCGTGTTTTGTGTTCAAACCAATTGTTGAAAAATCCAATTGGAATATTTCTAACCGTTGTCGAGATATGGCAACAAGTGTCAGTGCGTTTTCCCTATACTTTAGCATGTACTAAATAACTGGCATATTTCCATTCAAAATTTAATTTTTGGTTTCCGATGGTCATTTTATGCGCATTATTCGTGTTTTGTGTTCAAACCAATTGTTGAAAAATCCAATTGGAATATTTCCAACCGTTGTCGAGATATGGCAACAAGTGTCAGTGCGTTTTCCCTATACTTTAGCATGTACAAAATAACTGGCATATTTCCATTCAAAATTTAATTTTTGGTTTCCGATGGTCATTTTATGCGCATTATTCGTGTTTTGTGTTCAAACCAATTGTTGAAAAATCCAATTGGAATATTTCCAACCGTTGTCGAGATATGGCAACAAGTGTCAGTGCGTTTTCCCTATACTTTAGCATGTACAAAATAACTGGCATATTTCCATTCAAAATTTAATTTTTGGTTTCCGATGGTCATTTTATGCGCATTATTCGTGTTTTGTGTTCAAACCAATTGTTGAAAAATCCAATTGGAATATTTCCAACCGTTGTCGAGATATGGCAACAAGTGTCAGTGCGTTTTCCCTATACTTTAGCATGTACTAAATAACTGGCATATTTCCATTCAAAATTTAATTTTTGGTTTCCGATGGTCATTTTATGCGCATTATTCGTGTTTTGTGTTCAAACCAATTGTTGAAAAATCCAATTGGAATATTTCCAACCGTTGTCGAGATATGGCAACAAGTGTCAGTGCGTTTTCCCTATACTTTAGCATGTACAAAATAACTGGCATATTTCCATTCAAAATTTAATTTTTTGTTTCCGATGGTCATTTTATCAGCATTATTCGTGTTTTGTGTTCAAACCAATTGTTGAAAAATCCAATTGGAATATTGCCAACCGTTTTCGAGATATGGCAACAAGTGTCAGTGCGTTTTCCCTATACTTTAGCATGTACTAAATAACTGGCATATTTCCATTCAAAATTTAATTTTTTGTTTCCGATGGTCATTTTATGAGCATTATTCGTGTTTTGTGTCCAAACCAATTGTTGAAAAATCCAATTGGAATATTTCCAACCGTTTTCGAGATATGGCAACAAGTGTCAGTGCGTTTTCCCTATACTTTAGCATGTACTAAATAACTGGCATATTTCCATTCAAAATTTAATTTTTGGTTTCCGATGGTCATTTTATGAGCATTGTTCGTGTTTTGTGTCCAAACCAATTGTTGAAAAATCCAATTGGAATATTTCCAACCGTTGTCGAGATATGGCAACAAGTGTCAGCGCGTTTTCCCTATACTTTAGCATGTACTAAATAACTGGCATATTTCCATTCAAAATTTAATTTTTGGTTTCCGATGGTCATTTTATGAGCATTATTCGTGTTTTGTGTCCAAACCAATTGTTGAAAAATCCAATTGGAATATTTCCAACCGTTGTCGAGATATGGCAACAAGTGTCAGTGCGTTTTCCCTATACTTTAGCATGTACTAAATAACTGGCATATTTCCATTCAAAATTTAATTTTTGGTTTCCGATCGTCATTTTATGCGCATTATTCGTGTTTTGTGTTCAAACCAATTGTTGAAAAATCCAATTGGAATATTTCCAACCGTTGTCGAGATATGGCAACAAGTGTCAGTGCGTTTTCCCTATACTTTAGCATGTACTAAATAACTGGCATATTTCCATTCAAAATTTAATTTTTGGTTTCCGATGGTCATTTTATGAGCATTATTCGTGTTTTGTGTCCAAACCAATTGTTTAAAAATCCAATTGGAATATTTCCAACCGTTGTCGAGATATGGCAACAAGTGTCAGTGCGTTTTCCCTATACTTTAGCATGTACTAAATAACTGGCATATTTCCATTCAAAATTTAATTTTTGGTTTCCGATCGTCATTTTATGCGCATTATTCGTGTTTTGTGTTCAAACCAATTGTTGAAAAATCCAATTGGAATATTTCCAACCGTTGTCGAGATATGGCAACAAGTGTCAGTGCGTTTTCCCTATACTTTAGCATGTACTAAATAACTGGCATATTTCCATTCAAAATTTAATTTTTGGTTTCCGATGGTCATTTTATGAGCATTATTCGTGTTTTGTGTCCAAACCAAGTGTTGAAAAATCCAATTGGAATATTTCCAACCGTTGTCGAGATATGGCAACAAGTGTCAGTGCGTTTTCCCTATACTTTAGCATGTACTAATAACTGGCATATTTCCATTCAAAATTTAATTTTTGGTTTCCGATGGTCATTTTATGAGCATTATTCGTGTTTTGTGTCCAAACCAATTGTTGAAAAATCCAATTGGAATATTTCCAACCGTTGTCGAGATATGGCAACAAGTGTCAGTGCGTTTTCCCTATACTTTAGCATGTACTAAATAACTGGCATATTTCCATTCAAAATTTAATTTTTGGTTTCCGATCGTCATTTTATGCGCATTATTCGTGTTTTGTGTTCAAACCAATTGTTGAAAAATCCAATTGGAATATTTCCAACCGTTGTCGAGATATGCCAACAAGTGTCAGTGCGTTTTCCCTATACTTTAGCATGTACTAAATAACTGGCATATTTCCATTCAAAATTTAATTTTTTGTTTCCGATGGTCATTTTATGCGCATTATTCGTGTTTTGTGTTCAAACCAATTGTTGAAAAATCCAATTGGAATATTTCCAACCGTTTTCGAGATATGGCAACAAGTGTCAGTGCGTTTTCCCTATACTTTAGCATGTACTAAATAACTGGCATATTTCCATTCAAAATTTAATTTTTTGTTTCCGATGGTCATTTTATGAGCATTATTCGTGTTTTGTGTTCAAACCAATTGTTGAAAAATCCAATTGGAATATTTCCAACCGTTTTCGAGATATGGCAACAAGTGTCAGTGCGTTTTCCCTATACTTTAGCATGTACAAAATAACTGGCATATTTCCATTCAAAATTTAATTTTTTGTTTCCGATGGTCATTTTATGCGCATTATTCGTGTTTTGTGTTCAAACCAATTGTTGAAAAATCCAATTGGAATATTTCCAACCGTTTTCGAGATATGGCAACAAGTGTCAGTGCGTTTTCCCTATACTTTAGCATGTACTAAATAACTGGCATATTTCCATTCAAAATTTAATTTTTTGTTTCCGATGGTCATTTTATGCGCATTATTCGTGTTTTGTGTTCAAACCAATTGTTGAAAAATCCAATTGGAATATTTCCAACCGTTGTCGAGATATGGCAACAAGTGTCAGTGCGTTTTCCCTATACTTTAGCATGTACTAAATAACTGGCATATTTCCATTCAAAATTTAATTTTTTGTTTCTGATGGTCATTTATGAGCATTATTCGTGTTTTGTGTTCAAACCAATTGTTGAAAAATCCAATTGGAATATTTCCAACCGTTTTTGAGATATGGCAACAAGTGTCAGTGCGTTTTCCCTATACTTTAGCATGTACAAAATAACTGGCATATTTCCATTCAAAATTTAATTTTTTGTTTCCGATGGTCATTTTATGAGCATTATTCGTGTTTTGTGTTCAAACCAATTGTTGAAAAATCCAATTGGAATATTTCCAACCGTTGTCGAGATATGGCAACAAGTGTCAGTGCGTTTTCCCTATACTTTAGCATGTACTAAATAACTGGCATATTTCCATTCAAAATTTAATTTTTTGTTTCCGATGGTCATTTTATGAGCATTATTCGTGTTTTGTGTTCAAACCAATTGTTGAAAAATCCAATTGGAATATTTCCAACCGTTTTCGAGATATGGCAACAAGTGTCAGTGCGTTTTCCCTATACTTTAGCATGTACAAAATAACTGGCATATTTCCATTCAAAATTTAATTTTTTGTTTCCGATGGTCATTTTATGAGCATTATTCGTGTTTTGTGTTCAAACCAATTGTTGAAAAATCCAATTGGAATATTTCCAACCGTTGTCGAGATATGGCAACAAGTGTCAGTGCGTTTTCCCTATACTTTAGCATGTACAAAATAACTGGCATATTTCCATTCAAAATTTAATTTTTTGTTTCCGATGGTCATTTTATGAGCATTATTCGTGTTTTGTGTTCAAACCAATTGTTGAAAAATCCAATTGGAATATTTCCAACCGTTTTCGAGATATGGCAACAAGTGTCAGTGCGTTTTCCCTATACTTTAGCATGTACAAAATAACTGGCATATTTCCATTCAAAATTTAATTTTTTGTTTCCGATGGTCATTTTATTAGCATTATTCGTGTTTTGTGTTCAAACCAATTGTTGAAAAATCCAATTGGAATATTTCCAACCGTTTTCGAGATATGGCAACAAGTGTCAGTGCGTTTTCCCTATACTTTAGCATGTACTAAATAACTGGCATATTTCCATTTAAAATTTAATTTTTTGTTTCCGATGGTCATTTTATGAGCATTATTCGTGTTTTGTGTTCAAACCAATTGTTGAAAAATCCAATTGGAATATTTCCAACCGTTTTCGAGATATGGCAACAAGTGTCAGTGCGTTTTCCCTATACTTTAGCATGTAGTAAATAACTGGCATATTTCCATTCAAAATTTAATTTTTTGTTTCCGATGGTCATTTTATGAGCATTATTCGTGTTTTGTGTTCAAACCAATTGTTGAAAAATCCAATTGGAATATTTCCAACCGTTTTCGAGATATGGCAACAAGTGTCAGTGCGTTTTCCCTATACTTTAGCATGTACAAAATAACTGGCATATTTCCATTCAAAATTTAATTTTTTGTTTCCGATGGTCATTTTATGAGCATTATTCGTGTTTTGTGTTCAAACCAATTGTTGAAAAATCCAATTGGAATATTTCCAACCGTTGTCGAGATATGGAACTAGTGTCAGTGCGTTTTCCCTATAATTTAGCATGTACTAAATAACTGGAATATTTCCATTCAAAATTTAATTTTTTGTTTCCGATGGTCATTTTATGAGCATTATTCGTGTTTTGTGTTCAAACCAATTGTTGAAAAATCCAATTGGAATATTTCCAACCGTTTTAGAGATATGGCAACAAGTGTCAGTGCGTTTTCCCTATACTTTAGCATGTACAAAATAACTGGCATATTTCCATTCAAAATTTAATTTTTTGTTTCCGATGGTCATTTTATGAGCATTATTCGTGTTTTGTGTTCAAACCAATTGTTGAAAAATCCAATTGGAATATTTCCAACCGTTTTCGAGATATGGCAACAAGTGTCAGTGCGTTTTCCCTATACTTAAGCATGTACTAAATAACTGACATATTTCCATTCAAAATTTAATTTTTTGTTTCCGATGGTCATTTTATGAGCATTATTCGTGTTTTGTGTTCAAACCAATTGTTGAAAAATCCAATTGGAATATTTCCAACCGTTGTCGAGATATGGCAACAAGTGTCAGTGCGTTTTCCCTATACTTTAGCATGTACAAAATAACTGGCATATTTCCATTCAAAATTTAATTTTTTGTTTCCGATGGTCATTTTATGAGCATTATTCGTGTTTTGTGTTCAAACCAATTGTTGAAAAATCCAATTGGAATATTTCCAACCGTTGTCGAGATATGGCAACAAGTGTCAGTGCGTTTTCCCTATACTTTAGCATGTACAAAATAACTGGCATATTTCCATTCAAAATTTAATTTTTTGTTTCCGATGGTCATTTTATGAGCATTATTCGTGTTTTGTGTTCAAACCAATTGTTGAAAAATCCAATTGGAATATTTCCAACCGTTTTCGAAATTTGGCAACAAGTGTCAGTGCGTTTTCCCTATACTTTAGCATGTACTAAATAACTAGCATATTTCCATTCAAAATTTAATTTTTTGTTTCCGATGGTCATTTTATGAGCATTATTCGTGTTTTGTGTTCAAACCAATTGTTGAAAAATCCAATTGGAATATTTCCAACCGTTGTCGAGATATGGCAACAAGTGTCAGTGCGTTTTCCCTATACTTTAGCATGTACAAAATAACTGGCATATTTCCATTCAAAATTTAATTTTTTGTTTCCGATGGTCATTTTATGAGCATTATTCGTGTTTTGTGTTCAAACCAATTGTTGAAAAATCCAATTGGAATATTTCCAACCGTTGTCGAGATATGGCAACAAGTGTCAGTGCGTTTTCCCTATACTTTAGCATGTACAAAATAACTGGCATATTTCCATTCAAAATTTAATTTTTTGTTTCCGATGGTCATTTTATGAGAATAATTCGTGTTTTGTGTTCAAACCAATTGTTGAAAAATCCAATTGGAATATTTCCAACCGTTGTCGAGATATGGCAACAAGTGTCAGTGCGTTTTCCCTATACTTTAGCATGTACAAAATAACTGGCATATTTCCATTCAAAATTTAATTTTTTGTTTCCGATGGTCATTTTATGAGCATTATTCGTGTTTTGTGTTCAAACCAATTGTTGAAAAATCCAATTGGAATATTTCCAACCGTTGTCGAGATATGGCAACAAGTGTCAGTGCGTTTTCCCTATACTTTAGCATGTACAAAATAACTGGCATATTTCCATTCAAAATTTAATTTTTTGTTTCCGATGGTCATTTTATGAGCATTATTCGTGTTTTGTGTTCAAACCAATTGTTGAAAAATCCAATTGGAATATTTCCAACCGTTTTCGAGATATGGCAACAAGTGTCAGTGCGTTTTCCCTATACTTTAGCATGTACAAAATAACTGGCATATTTCCATTCAAAATTTAATTTTTTGTTTCCGATGGTCATTTTATGAGCATTATTCGTGTTTTGTGTTCAAACCAATTGTTGAAAAATCCAATTGGAATATTTCCAACCGTTGTCGAGATATGGCAACAAGTGTCAGTGCGTTTTCCCTATACTTTAGCATGTACTAAATAACTGGCATATTTCCATTCAAAATTTAATTTTTTGTTTCCGATGGTCATTTTATGAGCATTATTCGTGTTTTGTGTTCAAACCAATTGTTGAAAAATCCAATTGGAATATTTCCAACCGTTTTCGAGATATGGCAACAAGTGTCAGTGCGTTTTCCCTATACTTTAGCATGTACAAAATAACTAGCATATTTCCATTCAAAATTTAATTTTTTGTTTCCGATGGTCATTTTATGAGCATTATTCGTGTTTTGTGTTCAAACCAATTGTTGAAAAATCCAATTGGAATATTTCCAACCGTTTTCGAGATATGGCAACAAGTGTCAGTGCGTTTTCCCTATACTTTAGCATGTACAAAATAACTGGCATATTTCCATTCAAAATTTAATTTTTTGTTTCCGATGGTCATTTTATGAGCATTATTCGTGTTTTGTATTCAAACCAATTGTTGAAAAATCCAATTGGAATATTTCCAACCGTTTTCGAGATATGGCAACAAGTGTCAGTGCGTTTTCCCTATACTTTAGCATGTACAAAATAACTGGCATATTTCCATTCAAAATTTAATTTTTTGTTTCCGATGGTCATTTTATGCGCATTATTCGTGTTTTGTGTTCAAACCAATTGTTGAAAAATCCAATTGGAATATTTCCAACCGTTTTCGAGATATGGCAACAAGTGTCAGTGCGTTTTCCCTATACTTTAGCATGTACAAAATAACTAGCATATTTCCATTCAAAATTTAATTTTTTGTTTCCGATGGTCATTTTATGCGCATTATTCGTGTTTTGTGTTCAAACCAATTGTTGAAAAATCCAATTGGAATATTTCCAACCGTTTTCGAGATATGGCAACAAGTGTCAGTGCGTTTTCCCTATACTTTAGCATGTACAAAATAACTAGCATATTTCCATTCAAAATTTAATTTTTTGTTTCCGATGGTCATTTTATGAGCATTATTCGCGTTTTGTGTTCAAACCAATTGTTGAAAAATCCAATTGGAATATTTCCAACCGTTGTCGAGATATGGCAACAAGTGTCAGTGCGTTTTCCCTATACTTTAGCATGTACAAAATAACTGGCATATTTCCATTCAAAATTTAATTTTTTGTTTCCGATGGTCATTTTATGAGCATTATTCGTGTTTTGTGTTCAAACCAATTGTTGAAAAATCCAATTGGAATATTTCCAACCGTTTTCGAGATATGGCAACAAGTGTCAGTGCGTTTTCCCTATACTTTAGCATGTACAAAATAACTAGCATATTTCCATTCAAAATTTAATTTTTTGTTTCCGATGGTCATTTTATGAGCATTATTCGTGTTTTGTGTTCAAACCAATTGTTGAAAAATCCAATTGGAATATTTCCAACCGTTTTCGAGATATGGCAACAAGTGTCAGTGCGTTTTCCCTATACTTTAGCATGTACAAAATAACTGGCATATTTCCATTCAAAATTTAATTTTTTGTTTCCGATGGTCATTTTATGAGCATTATTCGTGTTTTGTGTTCAAACCAATTGTTGAAAAATCCAATTGGAATATTTCCAACCGTTTTCGAGATATGGCAACAAGTGTCAGTGCGTTTTCCCTATACTTTAGCATGTACAAAATAACTGGCATATTTCCATTCAAAATTTAATTTTTTGTTTCCGATGGTCATTTTATGCGCATTATTCGTGTTTTGTGTTCAAACCAATTGTTGAAAAATCCAATTGGAATATTTCCAACCGTTTTCGAGATATGGCAACAAGTGTCAGTGCGTTTTCCCTATACTTTAGCATGTACAAAATAACTAGCATATTTCCATTCAAAATTTAATTTTTTGTTTCCGATGGTCATTTTATGCGCATTATTCGTGTTTTGTGTTCAAACCAATTGTTGAAAAATCCAATTGGAATATTTCCAACCGTTTTCGAGATATGGCAACAAGTGTCAGTGCGTTTTCCCTATACTTTAGCATGTACAAAATAACTAGCATATTTCCATTCAAAATTTAATTTTTTGTTTCCGATGGTCATTTTATGAGCATTATTCGTGTTTTGTGTTCAAACCAATTGTTGAAAAATCCAATTGGAATATTTCCAACCGTTTTCGAGATATGGCAACAAGTGTCAGTGCGTTTTCCCTATACTTTAGCATGTACAAAATAATTAGCATATTTCCATTCAAAATTTAATTTTTTGTTTCCGATGGTCATTTTATGAGCATTATTCGTGTTTTGTGTTCAAACCAATTGTTGAAAAATCCAATTGGAATATTTCCAACCGTTTTCGAGATATGGCAACAAGTGTCAGTGCGTTTTCCCTATACTTTAGCATGTACAAAATAACTAGCATATTTCCATTCAAAATTTAATTTTTTGTTTCCGATGGTCATTTTATGCGCATTATTCGTGTTTTGTGTTCAAACCAATTGTTGAAAAATCCAATTGGAATATTTCCAACCGTTTTCGAGATATGGCAACAAGTGTCAGTGCGTTTTCCCTATACTTTAGCATGTACAAAATAACTAGCATATTTCCATTCAAAATTTAATTTTTTGTTTCCGATGGTCATTTTATGAGCATTATTCGTGTTTTGTGTTCAAACCAATTGTTGAAAAATCCAATTGGAATATTTCCAACCGTTTTCGAGATATGGCAACAAGTGTCAGTGCGTTTTCCCTATACTTTAGCATGTACTAAATAACTGGCATATTTCCATTCAAAATTTAATTTTTTGTTTCCGATGGTCATTTTATGAGCATTATTCGTGTTTTGTGTTCAAACCAATTGTTGAAAAATCCAATTGGAATATTTCCAACCGTTTTCGAGATATGGCAACAAGTGTCAGTGCGTTTTCCCTATATTTTAGCATGTACTAAATAACTGGCATATTTCCATTCAAAATTTAATTTTTTGTTTCCGATGGTCATTTTATGAGCATTATTCGTGTTTTGTGTTCAAACCAATTGTTGAAAAATCCAATTGGAATATTTCCAACCGTTTTCGAGATATGGCAACAAGTGTCAGTGCGTTTTCCCTATACTTTAGCATGTACTAAATAACTGGCATATTTCCATTCAAAATTTAATTTTTTGTTTCCGATGGTCATTTTATGAGCATTATTCGTGTTTTGTGTTCAAACCAATTGTTGAAAAATCCAATTGGAATATTTCCAACCGTTTTCGAGATATGGCAACAAGTGTCAGTGCGTTTTCCCTATACTTTAGCATGTACAAAATAACTAGCATATTTCCATTCAAAATTTAATTTTTTGTTTCCGATGGTCATTTTATGCGCATTATTCGTGTTTTGTGTTCAAACCAATTGTTGAAAAATCCAATTGGAATATTTCCAACCGTTTTCGAGATATGGCAACAAGTGTCAGTGCGTTTTCCCTATACTTTAGCATGTACAAAATAATTAGCATATTTCCATTCAAAATTTAATTTTTTGTTTCCGATGGTCATTTTATGCGCATTATTCGTGTTTTGTGTTCAAACCAATTGTTGAAAAATCCAATTGGAATATTTCCAACCGTTTTCGAGATATGGCAACAAGTGTCAGTGCGTTTTCCCTATACTTTAGCATGTACTAAATAACTGGCATATTTCCATTCAAAATTTAATTTTTTGTTTCCGATGGTCATTTTATGAGCATTATTCGTGTTTTGTGTTCAAACCAATTGTTGAAAAATCCAATTGGAATATTTCCAACCGTTTTCGAGATATGGCAACAAGTGTCAGTGCGTTTTCCCTATACTTTAGCATGTACAAAATAATTAGCATATTTCCATTCAAAATTTAATTTTTTGTTTCCGATGGTCATTTTATGAGCATTATTCGTGTTTTGTGTTCAAACCAATTGTTGAAAAATCCAATTGGAATATTTCCAACCGTTTTCGAGATATGGCAACAAGTGTCAGTGCGTTTTCCCTATACTTTAGCATGTACTAAATAACTGGCATATTTCCATTCAAAATTTAATTTTTTGTTTCCGATGGTCATTTTATGAGCATTATTCGTGTTTTGTGTTCAAACCAATTGTTGAAAAATCCAATTGGAATATTTCCAACCGTTTTCGAGATATGGCAACAAGTGTCAGTGCGTTTTCCCTATATTTTAGCATGTACTAAATAACTGGCATATTTCCATTCAAAATTTAATTTTTTGTTTCCGATGGTCATTTTATGAGCATTATTCGTGTTTTGTGTTCAAACCAATTGTTGAAAAATCCAATTGGAATATTTCCAACCGTTTTCGAGATATGGCAACAAGTGTCAGTGCGTTTTCCCTATACTTTAGCATGTACTAAATAACTGGCATATTTCCATTCAAAATTTAATTTTTTGTTTCCGATGGTCATTTTATGAGCATTATTCTTGTTTTGTGTTCAAACCAATTGTTGAAAAATCCAATTGGAATATTTCCAACCGTTTTCGAGATATGGCAACAAGTGTCAGTGCGTTTTCCCTATACTTTAGCATGTACTAAATAACTGGCATATTTCCATTCAAAATTTAATTTTTTGTTTCCGATGGTCGTTTTATGAGCATTATTCGTGTTTTGTGTTCAAACCAATTGTTGAAAAATCCAATTGGAATATTTCCAACCGTTTTCGAGATATGGCAACAAGTGTCAGTGCGTTTTCCCTATACTTTAGCATGTACTAAATAACTGGCATATTTCCATTCAAAATTTAATTTTTTGTTTCCGATGGTCATTTTATGAGCATTATTCGTGTTTTGTGTTCAAACCAATTGTTGAAAAATCCAATTGGAATATTTCCAACCGTTTTCGAGATATGGCAACAAGTGTCAGTGCGTTTTCCCTATACTTTAGCATGTACTAAATAACTGGCATATTTCCATTCAAAATTTAATTTTTTGTTTCCGATGGTCATTTTATGAGCATTATTCGTGTTTTGTGTTCAAACCAATTGTTGAAAAATCCAATTGGAATATTTCCAACCGTTTTCGAGATATGGCAACAAGTGTCAGTGCGTTTTCCCTATACTTTAGCATGTACTAAATAACTGGCATATTTCCATTCAAAATTTAATTTTTTGTTTCCGATGGTCATTTTATGAGCATTATTCGTGTTTTGTGTTCAAACCAATTGTTGAAAAATCCAATTGGAATATTTCCAACCGTTTTCGAGATATGGCAACAAGTGTCAGTGCGTTTTCCCCTATACTTTAGCATGTACTAAATAACTGGCATATTTCCATTCAAAATTTAATTTTTTGTTTCCGATGGTCATTTTATGAGCATTATTCGTGTTTTGTGTTCAAACCAATTGTTGAAAAATCCAATTGGAATATTTCCAACCGTTTTCGAGATATGGCAACAAGTGTCAGTGCGTTTTCCCTATACTTTAGCATGTACTAAATAACTGGCATATTTCCATTCAAAATTTAATTTTTTGTTTCCGATGGTCATTTTATGAGCATTATTCGTGTTTTGTGTTCAAACCAATTGTTGAAAAATCCAATTGGAATATTTCCAACCGTTTTCGAGATATGGCAACAAGTGTCAGTGCGTTTTCCCTATACTTTAGCATGTACTAAATAACTGGCATATTTCCATTCAAAATTTAATTTTTTGTTTCCGATGGTCATTTTATGAGCATTATTCGTGTTTTGTGTTCAAACCAATTGTTGAAAAATCCAATTGGAATATTTCCAACCGTTTTCGAGATATGGCAACAAGTGTCAGTGCGTTTTCCCTATACTTTAGCATGTACTAAATAACTGGCATATTTCCATTCAAAATTTAATTTTTTGTTTCCGATGGTCATTTTACGAGCATTATTCGTGTTTTGTGTTCAAACCAATTGTTGAGAAATCCAATTGGAATATTTCCAACCGTTGTCGAGATATGGCAACAAGTGTCAGTGCGTTTTCCCTATACTTTAGCATGTACAAAATAACTGGCATATTTCCATTCAAAATTTAATTTTTGTTTCCGATGGTCATTTTATGAGCATTATTCGTGTTTTGTGTTCAAACCAATTGTTGAAAAATCCAATTGGAATATTTCCAACCGTTTTCGAGATATGGCAACAAGTGTCAGTGCGTTTTCCCTATACTTTAGCATGTACTAAATAACTGGCATATTTCCATTCAAAATTTAATTTTTTGTTTCCGATGGTCATTTTATGAGCATTATTCCTGTTTTGTGTTCAAACCAATTGTTGAAAAATCCAATTGGAATATTTCCAACCGTTGTCGAGATATGGCAACAAGTGTCAGTGCGTTTTCCCTATACTTTAGCATGTACAAAATAACTGGCATATTTCCATTCAAAATTTAATTTTTTGTTTCCGATGGTCATTTTATGAGCATTATTCGTGTTTTGTGTTCAAACCAATTGTTGAAAAATCCAATTGGAATATTTCCAACCGTTTTCGAGATATGGCAACAAGTGTCAGTGCGTTTTCCCTATACTTTAGCATGTACAAAATAACTGGCATATTTCCATTCAAAATTTAATTTTTTGTTTCCGATGGTCATTTTATGAGCATTATTCGTGTTTTGTGTTCAAACCAATTGTTGAAAAATCCAATTGGAATATTTCCAACCGTTTTCGAGATATGGCAACAAGTGTCAGTGCGATTTCCCTATACTTTAGCATGTACAAAATAACTGGCATATTTCCATTCAAAATTTAATTTTTTGTTTCCGATGGTCATTTTATGAGCATTATTCGTGTTTTTGTGTTCAAACCAATTGTTGAAAAATCCAATTGGAATATTTCCAACCGTTTTCGAGATATGGCAACAAGTGTCAGTGCGTTTTCCCTATACTTTAGCATGTACTAAATAACTGGCATATTTCCATTCAAAATTTAATTTTTTGTTTCCGATGGTCATTTTATGAGCATTATTCGTGTTTTGTGTTCAAACCAATTGTTGAAAAATCCAATTGGAATATTTCCAACCGTTTTCGAGATATGGCAACAAGTGTCAGTGCGTTTTCCCTATACTTTAGCATGTACTAAATAACTGGCATATTTCCATTCAAAATTTAATTTTTTGTTTCCGATGGTCATTTTATGAGCATTATTCGTGTTTTGTGTTCAAACCAATTGTTGAAAAATCCAATTGGAATATTTCCAACCGTTTTCGAGATATGGCAACAAGTGTCAGTGCGTTTTCCCTATACTTTAGCATGTACTAAATAACTGGCATATTTCCATTCAAAATTTAATTTTTTGTTTCCGATGGTCATTTTATGAGCATTATTCGTGTTTTGTGTTCAAACCAATTGTTGAAAAATCCAATTGGAATATTTCCAACCGTTTTCGAGATATGGCAACAAGTGTCAGTGCGTTTTCCCTATACTTTAGCATGTACTAAATAACTGGCATATTTCCATTCAAAATTTAATTTTTTGTTTCCGATGGTCATTTTATGAGCATTATTCGTGTTTTGTGTTCAAACCAATTGTTGAAAAATCCAATTGGAATATTTCCAACCGTTTTCGAGATATGGCAACAAGTGTCAGTGCGTTTTCCCTATACTTTAGCATGTACTAAATAACTGGCATATTACCATTCAAAATTTAATTTTTTGTTTCCGATTGTCATTTTATGAGCATTATTCGTGTTTTGTGTTCAAACCAATTGTTGAAAAATCCAATTGGAATATTTCCAACCGTTTTCGAGATATGGCAACAAGTGTCAGTGCGTTTTCCCTATACTTTAGCATGTACTAAATAACTGGCATATTTCCATTCAAAATTTAATTTTTTGTTTCCGATGGTCATTTTATGAGCATTATTCGTGTTTTGTGTTCAAACCAATTGTTGAAAAAATCCAATTGGAATATTTCCAACCGTTTTCGAGATATGGCAACAAGTGTCAGTGCGTTTTCCCTATACTTTAGCATGTACTAAATAACTGGCATATTTCCATTCAAAATTTAATTTTTTGTTTCCGATGGTCATTTTATGAGCATTATTCGTGTTTTGTGTTCAAACCAATTGTTGAAAAATCCAATTGGAATATTTCCAACCGTTTTCGAGACATGGCAACAAGTGTCAGTGCGTTTTCCCTATACTTTAGCATGTACTAAATAACTGGCATATTTCCATTCAAAATTTAATTTTTTTGTTTCCGATGGTCATTTTATGAGCATTATTCGTGTTTTGTGTTCAAACCAATTGTTGAAAAATCCAATTGGAATATTTCCAACCGTTTTCGAGATATGGCAACAAGTGTCAGTGCGTTTTCCCTATACTTTAGCATGTACTAAATAACTG
Organism: Hetaerina titia; assembly: GCA_037158775.1. Lineage (NCBI taxonomy): Eukaryota > Metazoa > Arthropoda > Insecta > Odonata > Calopterygidae > Hetaerina > Hetaerina titia. The sequence goes on from JAVFHJ010000058.1 coordinate 17,847, forward strand.
GCATATTTCCATTCAAAATTTAATTTTTTGTTTCCGATGGTCATTTTATGAGCATTATTCGTGTTTTGTGTTCAAACCAATTGTTGAAAAGGCCAATTGGAATATTTCCAACCGTTTTCGAGATATGGCAACAAGTGTCAGTGCGTTTTCCCTATACTTTAGCATGTACTAAATAACTGGCATATTTCCATTCAAAATTTAATTTTTTGATTCCGATGGTCATTTTATGAGCATTATTCGTGTTTTGTGTTCAAACCAATTGTTGAAAAATCCAATTGGAATATTTCCAACCGTTTTCGAGATATGGCAACAAGTGTCAGTGCGTTTTCCCTATACTTTAGCATGTACAAAATAACTGGCATATTT
>JAVFHJ010000059.1:0-17970 GCA_037158775.1 Hetaerina titia
GGTTTAAACACAAATCATGAATAATGCGGGACAAATGACGATCGGAAACCAAAAATTAAATTTTCAATGGAAATATGCCTGTTATTTAATACATGCTAAAGTATAGGGAAAACGCACTGACACTTGTTGCCAAATCTCGGCAACGGTTTAATATATTCCAATGGGATTTTTCAACAATTGGTTTAAACACAAAACATGAATATTGCGCAACAAATGACAATCGGATACCAAAAATCAAATTTTTAATGGAAATATGCCTGTTATTTGTTACATGCTAAAGTATAGGGAAAACGCACTGACACTTGTTGCAATATCTCGGAAGGGGTTTAATATATTCCAATGGGATTTTTCAACAATTGGTTTAAACACAAAACATTAATATTGCGCAACAAGTGACGATCGAAAACCAAAAATTAAATTTTCAATTGAAATATGCCTATTATTTAGTACATGCTAAAGTATAGGGAAAACGCACCGACACTTGTTGCCATATCTCGGCAACTGTTTAATATATTCCAATGGAATTTTTCAACAATTGGTTTAAACACAAAACTGAATATTGCGCAACAAATGACGATCGGAAACCAAAAATTAAAATTTAAATGGAAATATGCCTGTTATTTAGTACATGCTAAAGTATAGGGAAAACGCACTGACACTTGTTGCCATATCTCTGCAACGGTTTAATATATTCCAATGGGATTTTTCAACAATTGGTTTAAACACAATACATGAATATTGCGCAACAAATGACGATCGGATACCAAAAATCAAATTTTTAATGGAAATATGCCTGTTATTTGTTACATGCTAAAGTACAGGGAAAACGCACTGACACTTGTTGCCATATCTCGGCAGGGGTTTAATATATTCCAATGGGATTTTTCAACAATTGGTTTAAACACAAAACATTAATATTGCGCAACAAATGACGATCGGAAACCAAAAATCAAATTTTCAATTGAAATATGCCTGTTATTTAGTACATGCTAAAGTATAGGGAAAACGCACTGACACTTGTTGCCATATCTCGGCAACGGTTTAATATATTCCATTGGGATTTTTCAACAATTGGTTTAAACACAAATCATGAATATTGCGCCACAAATGACGATCGGAAACCAAAAATTAAATTTTCAATGGAAATATGCCTGTTATTTAGTACATGCTAAAGTATAGGGAAAACGCACTGACACTTGTTGCCATATCTCGGCAACGGTTATATATATTCCAAAGGGAATTTTCAACAATTGGTTTAAACACAAAACATAAATATTGCGCAACAAATGACGATCGGAAACCAAAAATTAAATTTTCAATGGAAATATGCCTGTTATTTAGTACATGCTAAAGTTTAGGGAAAACGCACTGACACTTGTTGCCATATCTCTGCAACGGTTTAATATATTCCAATGGGATTTTTCAACAATTGGTTTAAACACAATACATGAATATTGCGCAACAAATGACGATCGGATACCAAAAATCAAATTTTTAATGGAAATATGCTTGTTATTTCGTACATGCTAAAGTATAGGGGAAACGCACTGACACTTGTTGCCATATCTCGGCAGGGGTTTAATATATTCCAATGGGATTTTTCAACAATTGGTTTAAACACAAAACATTAATATTGCGCAACAAATAACGATCGGAAACCAAAAATCAAATTTTCAATGGAAATATGCCTGTTATTTAGTACATGCTAAAGTATAGGGAAAACGCACTGACACTTGTTGCCATATCTCGGCAACGGATATATATTTTCCTAAGGGATTTTTCAACAATTGGTTTAAACACAAAACATGAATATTGCGCAACAAATGACGATCGGAAACCAAAAATTAAATTTTCAATGGAAATATGCCTGTTATTTAGTACATGCTAAAGTATAGGGAAAACGCACTGACACTTGTTGCCATATCTCGGCAACGGTTATATATATTCCAATGGGATTTTTCAACAATTGGTTTAAACACAAAACATGAATATTGCGCAACAAATGACGATCGGAAACCAAAAATTAAATTTTCAATGGAAATATGCCTGTTATTTAGTACATGCTAAAGTATAGGGAAAACGCACTGACACTTGTTGCCATATCTCGGCAACGGTTTAATATATTCCAATGGGATTTTTCAACAATTGGTTTAAACACAAAAAATGAATATTGCGAAACAAATGACGATCGGAAACCAAAAATTAAATTGTCAATGCAAATATGCCACTCATTTAGTACATGCTAAAGTATAGGGAAAACGCACTGACACTTGTTGCCATAGCTCGGCAACGGTTTAATATATTCCAATGGGCTTTTGCAACAATTGGTTTACACACCAAACATGAATATTGCGCAACAAATGACGATCGGAAACCAAAAATTAAATATTCAATGGAAATATGCCTGTTATTTAGTACATGCTAAAGTATAGGGAAAACGTACTGACACTTGTTGCCATATCTCGGCAACGGTTTAATATATTTCAATGGGATTTTTCAACAATTGGTTTAAACACAAATCATGAATAATGCGGGACAAATGACGATCGGAAACCAAAAATTAAATTTTCAATGGAAATATGCCTGTTATTTAATACATGCTAAAGTATAGGGAAAACGCACTGACACTTGTTGCCATATCTCTGCAACGGTTTAATATATTCCAATGGGATTTTTCAACAATTGGTTTAAACACAATACATGAATATTGCGCAACAAATGACGATCGGATACCAAAAATCAAATTTTTAATGGAAATATGCCTGTTATTTGTTACATGCTAAAGTACAGGGAAAACGCACTGACACTTGTTGCCATATCTCGGCAGGGGTTTAATATATTCCAATGGGATTTTTCAACAATTGGTTTAAACACAAAACATTAATATTGCGCAACAAATGACGATCGGAAACCAAAAATCAAATTTTCAATTGAAATATGCCTGTTATTTAGTACATGCTAAAGTATAGGGAAAACGCACTGACACTTGTTGCCATATCTCGGCAACGGTTTAATATATTCCATTGGGATTTTTCAACAATTGGTTTAAACACAAATCATGAATATTGCGCCACAAATGACGATCGGAAACCAAAAATTAAATTTTCAATGGAAATATGCCTGTTATTTAGTACATGCTAAAGTATAGGGAAAACGCACTGACACTTGTTGCCATATCTCGGCAACGGTTATATATATTCCAAAGGGAATTTTCAACAATTGGTTTAAACACAAAACATAAATATTGCGCAACAAATGACGATCGGAAACCAAAAATTAAATTTTCAATGGAAATATGCCTGTTATTTTTTACATGCTAAAGTATAGGGAAAACGCACTGACACTTGTTGCCATATCTCGGCAACGGTTTAATCTATTCCAATGGGATTTTTCCACAATTGGTTTTAACACAAAACATATATATTGAGCAACAAATGACGATCGGAAACCAAAAATTAAATTTTCAATGGAAATATGCCTGTTATTAATACATGCTAAAGTATAGGGAAAACGCACTGACACTTGTTACAATATCTCGGCAACGGTTATATATATTCCAATGGGATTTTTCAACAATTGGTTTAAACACAAAACATGAATATTGCAAACAAATGACGATCGGAACCCAAAAATTAAATTTTCAATGGAAATATGCCTGTTATTAATACATGCTATAGTATAGGGAAAACGCACTGACACTTGTTACAATATCTCGGCAACGGTTATATATATTCCAATGGGATTTTTCAACAATTGGTTTAAACACAAAACAAGAATATTTCGAAAAAATGACGATCGGAACCCAAAAATTAAATTTTCAATGGAAAAATGCCTGTTATTAATACATGCTAAAGTATAGGGAAAACGCACTGACACTTGTTGCCATATCTCGGCAACGGTTATATATATTCCAATGGGATTTTTCAACAATTGGTTTAATCACAAAACATGAATATTGCGCAACAAATGACGGTCGGAAACCAAAAATTAAAATTTCAATGGAAATATGCCTGTTATTTAGTACATGCTAAAGTATAGGGAAAACGCACTGACACTTGTTGCCATATCTCGGCAACGGTTTAATATATTCCAATGGGATTTTTCAACAATTGGTTTAAACACAAAACATGAATATTGCGCAACAAATGACGTACGGAAACCAAAAATTAAATTTTCAATGGAAATATGCCTATTATTGAGTACATGCTAAAGTATAGGGAAAACGCACTGACACATGTTGCCATATCTCGGCAATGGTTTAATATATTCCAATGGGATTTTACAACAATTGGTTTAAACACAAAGCATAAATATTGCGCAACTAATGACGATCGGAAACCAAAAATTAAATTTTCAATGAAAATATGCCTGTTATTTAGTACATGCTAAAGTATAGGGAAAACGCACTGACACTTGTTGCCATATCTCGGCAACGGTTTAATATATTCCAATGGGATTTTTCAACAATTGGTTTAAACACAAAACATGAATATTGCGCAACAAATGACTATCGGAAACCAAAAATTAAATTTTCAATGGAAATATGCCTGTTATTTAGTACATGCTAAAGTATAGGGAAAACGCATTGACACTTGTTGCCATATCTCGGCAACGGTTTAATATATTCCTATGGGATTTTTCAGCAATTGGTTTACACACAAAACATTAATATTGCGCAACAAATGACGATCGGAAACCAAAAATTAAATTTTCAATGGAAATATGCCTGTTATTTAGTACATGCTAAAGTATAGGGAAAACGCACTGACACTTGTTGCCATATCTCGGCAACGGTTTAATATATTCCAATGGGATTTTTCAACAATTGGTTTAAACACAAAACATGAATATTGCGCAACAAATGACGATCGGAAACCAAAAATTAAATTTTCAATGGAAATATGCCTATTATTGAGTACATGCTAAAGTATAGGGAGAACGCACTGACACATGTTGCCATATCTCGGCAATGGTTTAATATGTTCCAATGGGATTTTTCAACAATTGGTTTAAACACAAAGCATAAATATTGCGCAACTAATGACGATCGGAAACCAAAAATTAAATTTTCAATGAAAATATGCCTGTTATTTAGTACATGCTAAAGTATAGGGAAAACGCACTGACACTTGTTGCCAAATCTCGGCAACGGTTTAATATATTCCAATGGGATTTTTCAACAATTGGTTTAAACACAAAAAATGAATATTACGCAACAAATGACGATCGGAAACCAAAAATTAAATTTTCAATGGAAATATGCCTGTTATTTAGTACATGCTAAAGTATAGGGAAAACGCATTGACACTTGTTGCCATATCTCGGCAACGGTTTAATATATTCCTATGGGATTTTTCAGCAATTGGTTTACACACAAAACATTAATATTGCGCAACAAATGACGATCGGAAACCAAAAATTAAATTTTCAATGGAAATATGCCTGTTATTTAGTACATGCTAAAGTATAGGGAAAACGCACTGACACTTGTTGCCATATGTCGGCAATGGTTTAATATATTCCAATGGGATTTTTCAACAATTGGTTTAAACACAAATCATGAATATTGCGCAACAAATGACGATCGGAAACGAAAAATTAAATTTTCAATGGAAATATGCCTGTTATTTAGTACATGCTAAAGTATAGGGAAAACGCACTGACACTTGTTGCCATATCTCGGCAACGGTTATATATATTCCAATGGGATTTTTCAACAATTGGTTTAAACACAAAACATGAATATTGCGCAACAAATGACGATCGGAAACCAAAAATTAAATTTTCAATGGAAATATGCCTGTTATTTAGTACATGCTAAAGTATAGGGAAAATGCACTGACACTTGTTGCCATATCTCGGCAACGGTTTAATATATTCCAATGAGATTTTTCAACAATTGGTTTAAACACAAAACATGAATATTGCGCAACAAATGACGATCGGCAACCAAAAATTAAATTTTCAATGGAAATATGCCTATTATTGAGTACATGCTAAAGTATAGGGAAAAGGCACTGACACTTGTTGCCAATTCTCGGCAACGGTTTAATATATTCCAATGGGATTTTTCAACAATTGGTTTTAACACAAAACATAAATATTGCGCAACAAATGACGATCGGAAACCAAAAATTAAATTTTCAATGGAAATATGCCTGTTATTTAGTACATGCTAAAGTATAGGGAAAATGCACTGACACTTGTTGCCATATCTCGGCAACGGTTTAATATATTCCTTTGGGATTTTTCAGCAATTGGTTTACACACAAAACATTACTATTGCGCAACAAATGACGATCGGAAACCAAAAATTAAATTTTCAATGGAAATATGCCTGTTATTTAGTACATGCTAAAGTATAGGGAAAACGCACTGACACTTGTTGCCATATCTCGGCAACGGTTTAATATATTCCAATGGGATTTTTCAACAATTGGTTAAAACACAAAACATGAATATTGCGCAACAAATGACGATCGGAAACCAAAAATTAAATTTTCAATGGAAATATGCCTGTTATTTAGTACATGCTAAAGTATAGGGAAAACGCACTGACACTTGTTGCCATATCTCGGCAACGGTAATATATATATTCCAATAGAATTTTTCAACAATTGGTTTAAAAACAAAACATGAATATTGCGCAACAAATGACGATCGGAAACCAAAAATTAAATTTTCAATGTAAATATGCCTGTTATTTAGTACATGCTAAAGTATAGGGAAAAAGCACTGTCACTTGTTGCCATATATCGGCAATGGTTTAATATATTCCAATGGGATTTTCAACAATTGTTTTTAACACAAAACATAAATATTGCGCAACAAATGACGATCGGAAACCAAAAATTAAATTTTCAATGGAAATATGCCTGTTATTTAGTACAAGCTGAAGTATAGGGAAAACGCACTGACACTTGTTGTCAAATCTCGGCAACTGTTTAATATATTCCAATGGGATTTTATAACAATTGTTTTAAACACAAAAATGAATATTGCGCAACAAATGAAGATCGGAAACCAAAAATCAAATTTTCAATGGAAATATGCATGTAATTTAGTACATGCTAAAGTATAGGGAAAACGCACTGACACTTGTTGCCAATTCTCGGCACGGGTTTAATATATTCCAATGGGATTTTTCAACAATTGGTTTTAACACAAAACATAAATATTGCGAAACAAATGACGATCGGAAACCAAAAATTAAATTTTCAATGGAAATATGCCTGTTATTTAGTACATGCTAAAGTATAGGGAAAATGCACTGACACTTGTTGCCATATCTCGGCAACGGTTATGTATATTCCAATGGGATTTTTCAACAATTGGTTTAAACACAAAACATGAAATTTGCGCAACAAATGACGATCGGAAACCAAAAATTAAATTTTCAATGGAAATATGCCTGTTATTTAGTAAATGCTAAAGTATAGGGAAAACGCATTGATACATGTTGCCATATCTCGGCAACGGTTTAATATATTCCAATGGGATTTTTCAACAATTGGTTTAAACACAAAACATGAATATTGCGCACCAAATGACGATCGGCAACCAAAAATTAAATTTTCAATGGAAATATGCCTATTATTGAGTACATGCTAAAGTATAGGGAAAAGGCACTGACACTTGTTGCCAATTCTCGGCTACGGCTAAATATATTCCAATGGGATTTTTCAACAATTGGTTTTAACACAAAACATAAATATTGCGCAACAAATGACGATCGGAAACCAAAAACTAAATTTTCAATGGAAATATGCCTGTTATTTAGTACATGCTAAAGTATAGGGAAAACGCATTGACACATGTTGCCATATCTCGGCAACGGTTTAATATATTCCAATGGGATTTTTCAACAATTGGTTTAAACACAAAACATGAATATTGCGCAACAAATGACGATCGGAAACCAAAAATTAAATTTTCAATTTAAATATGCCTGTTATTTAGTATATGCTAAAGTATAGGGAAAACGCACTGACACATGTTGTCAAATCTCGGCAACTGTTTAATATATTCCAATGGGATTTTTCAACATTTGGTTTAAACACAAAACATGAATATTGCGCAACAAATGACGATCGGAAACCAAAAATTAAATTTTCAATGGAAATATGCCTGTTATTTAGTACATGCTAAAATATAGGGAAAACGCACTGACACTTGTTGCCATATCTCGGCAACGGTAATATATATTCCAATGGGATTTTTTAACAATTGGTTTAAACACAAAACATGAATATTGCGCAACAAATGACGATCGGAAACCAAAAATTAAATTTTCAATGGAAATATGCCTGTCATTTAGTACATGCTAAAGTATAGGGAAAACGCACTGACAATTTTTGCCATATCTCGGCAACGGTTTAATATATTCCAAAGGGATTTTTCAACAATTGGTTTAAACACAAAACATGAATATTGCTCAACAAATGACGATCGGAAACCAAAAATTAAATTTTTAATGGAAATATGCCTGTTATTTAGTACATGCTAAAGTATAGGGAAAACGCACTGACACTTGTTGCCATATCTCGGCAACGGTTATATATATTCCAATTGGATTTTTCAACAATTGGTTTAAACACAAAACATGAATATTGCGCAACAAATGACGATCGGAAACCAAAAATTAAAATTTCAATGGAAATATGCCTGTTATTTAGTACATGCTAAAGTATAGGGAAAACGCACTGACACTTGTTGCCATATCTCGGCAACGGTTATATATATTCCAATGGGATTTTTCAACAATTGGTTTAAACACAAAACATGAATATTGGGCAACAAATGACGATCGGAAACCAAAAATTAAATTTTCAATGGAAATATGCCTGTTTTTAGTACATGCTGAAGTATAGGGAAAACGCACTGACACTTGTTGCCATATCTCGGCAACGGTTATATATATTCCAATGAGATTTTTCAACAATTGGTTTAAACACAAAACATGAATATTGCGCAACAAATGACGATCGGAAACCAAAAATTAAATTTTCAATGGAAATATGCCTGTTATTTAGTACATGCTAAAGTATAGGGAAAACGCACTGACACTTGTTGCCATATCTCGGCAACGGTTTAATATATTCCAATGGGATTTTTCAACAATTGGTTTAAACACAAAACATGAATATTGCGCAACAAATGACGATCGGAAACCAAAAATTAAATTTTCAATGGAAATATGCCTATTATTGAGTACATGCTAAAGTATAGGGAAAACGCACTGACACATGTTGCCATATCTCGGCAATGGTTTAATATATTCCAATGGGATTTTTCAACAATTGGTTTAAACACAAAGCATAAATATTGCGCAACTAATGACGATCGGAAACCAAAAATTAAATTTTCAATGGAAATATGCCTGTTATTTAGTACATGCTAAAGTATAGGGAAAAGGCACTGACACTTGTTGCAAAATCTCGGCAACGGTTTAATATATTCCAATGGGATTTTTCAACAATTGGTTTAAACACAAAACATGAATATTGCGCAACAAATGACGATCGGAAACCAAAAATTAAATTTTCAATGGAAATATGCCTGTTATTTAGTACATGCTAAAGTATAGGGAAAACGCACTGACACTTGTTTTCATATCTCGGCAACGGTTTAATATATTCCTATCGGATTTTTCAGCAATTGGTTTACACACAAAACATTAATATTGCGCAACAAATGACGATCGGAAACCAAAAATTAAATTTTCAATGGAAATATGCCCGTTATTTTGTACATGCAAGTATAGGGAAAACGCACTGACACTTGTTGCCATATCTCGGCAACGGTTTAATATATTCCAATGGGATTTTTCAACAATTGGTTTAAACACAAAACATGAATATTGCGCAACAAATGACGATCGGAAACCAAAATTAAATTTTCAATGGAAATATGCATGTAATTTAGTACATGCTAAAGTATAGGGAAAACGCACTGACACTTGTTGCCATATCTCGGCAACGGTTTAATATATTCCAATGGGATTTTTCAACAATTGGTTTAAACACAAATCATGAATATTGCGCAACAAATGACGATCGAAAACCAAAAATTAAATTTTCAATGGAAATATGCCTGTTACTTAATACATGCTAAGGTATAGGGAAAACGCACTGACACTTGTTGCCATATCTCGGCAACGGTTATATATATTCCAATGGGATTTTTCAACAATTGGTTTAAACACAAAACATGAATATTGCGCAACAAATGACGATCGGAAACGAAAAATTAAATTTTCAATGGAAATATGCCTGTTATTTAGTACATGCTAAAGTATAGGGAAAACGCACTGACACTTGTTGCCATATCTCGGCAACGGTTTAATATATTCCAATGAGATTTTTCAACAATTGGTTTAAACACAAAACATGAATATTGCGCAACAAATGACGATCGGCAACCAAAAATTAAATTTTCAATGGAAATATGCCTATTATTGAGTACATGCTAAAGTATAGGGAAAACGCACTGACACTTGTTGCCAATTCTCGGCAACGGTTTAATATATTCCAATGGGATTTTTCAACAATTGGTTTTAACACAAAACATAAATATTGCGAAACAAATGACGATCGGAAACCAAAAATTAAATTTTCAATGGAAATATGCCTGTTATTTAGTACATGCTAAAGTATAGGGAAAATGCACTGACACTTGTTGCCATATCTCGGCAACGGTTATGTATATTCCAATGGGATTTTTCAACAATTGGTTTAAACACAAAACATGAATATTGCGCAACAAATGACGATCGGAAACCAAAAATTAAATTTTCAATGGAAATATGCCTGTTATTTAGTACATGCTAAAGTATAGGGAAAACGCATTGACACATGTTGCCATATCTCGGCAACGGTTTAATATATTCCAATGGGATTTTTCAACAATTGGTTTAAACACAAAACATGAATATTGCGCACCAAATGACGATCGGCAACCAAAAATTAAATTTTCAATGGAAATATGCCTATTATTGAGTACATGCTAAAGTATAGGGAAAAGGCACTGACACTTGTTGCCAATTCTCGGCTACGGCTAAATATATTCCAATGGGATTTTTCAACAATTGGTTTTAACACAAAACATAAATATTGCGCAACAAATGACGATCGGAATCCAAAAATTAAATTTTCAATGGAAATATGCCTGTTATTTAGTACATGCTAAAGTATAGGGAAAATGCACTAACACTTGTTGCCATATCTCGGCAACGGTTTAATATTTTCCTATGGGACTTTTCAGCAATTGGTTAACACACAAAACATGAATATTGGGCAACAAATGACGATCGGAAACCAAAAATTAAATTTTCAATGAAAATATGCCTGTTATTTAGTACATGCTAAAGTTAGGGAAAACGCACTGACACTTGTTGCCATATCTCGGCAACGGTTTAATATATTCCAATGGGATTTTTCAACAATTGGTTTAAACACAAATCATGAATATTGCGCAACAAATGATGATCGGAAACCAAAAATTAAATTTTCAATGGAAATATGCCTGTTATTTAGTACATGCTAAAGTATAGGGAAAACGCACTGACTCTTGTTGCCATATCTCGGCAACGGTTATATATATTCCAATGGGATTTTTCAACAATTGGTTTATACACAAAACATGAATATTGCGCAACAAATGACGATCGGAAACCAAAAATTAAAATTTCAATGGAAATATGCCTGTTATTTAGTACATGCTAAAGTATAGGGAAAACGCACTGACACTTGTTGCCATATCTCGGCAACGGTTATATATATTCCAATGGGATTTTTCAACAATTGGTTTAAACACAAAACATGAATTTTGCGCAACAAATGACGATCGGAAACGAAAAATTAAATTTTCAATGGAAATATGCCTGTTATTTAGTACATGCTAAAGTATAGGGAAAACGCACTGACACTTGTTGCCATATCTCGGCAACGGTTATATATATTCCAATGGGATTTTTCAACAATTGGTTTAAACACAAAACATGAATATTGCGCAACAAATGACGATCGGAAACCAAAAATTAAATTTTCAATGGAAATATGCCTGTTATTTAGTACATGCTAAAGTATAGGGAAAACGCACTGACACTTGTTGCCATATCTCGGCAACGGTTTAATATATTCCAATGAGATTTTTCAACAATTGGTTTAAACACAAAACATGAATATTGCGCAACAAATGACGATCGGCAACCAAAAATTAAATTTTCAATGGAAATATGCCTATTATTGAGTACATGCTAAAGTATAGGGAAAAGGCACTGACACTTGTTGCCAATTCTCGGCAACGGTTTAATATATTCCAATGGGATTTTTCAACAATTGGTTTTAACACAAAACATAAATATTGCGAAACAAATGACGATCGGAAACCAAAAATTAAATTTTCAATGGAAATATGCCTGTTATTTAGTACATGCTAAAGTATAGGGAAAATGCACTGACACTTGTTGCCATATCTCGGCAACGGTTTAATATATTCCTATGGGACTTTTCAGCAATTGGTTTACACACAAAACATGAATATTGCGCAACAAATGACGATCGGAAACCAAAAATTAAATTTTCAATGGAAATATGCCTGTTATTTAGTACATGCTAAAGTATAGGGAAAACGCACTGACACTTGTTTCCATATCTCGGCAACGGTTTAATATATTCCAATGGGATTTTTCAACAATTGGTTTAAACACAAAACATGAATATTGCGCAACAAATGACGATCGGAAACCAAAAATTAAATTTTCAATGGAAATATGCCTATTATTGAGTACATGCTAAAGTTTAGGGAAAACGCACTGACACATGTTGCCATATCTCGGCAATGGTTTAATATATTCCAATGGGATTTTTCAACAATTGGTTTAAACACAAAGCATAAATATTGCGCAACTAATGACGATCGGAAACCAAAAATTAAATTTTCAATGGAAATATGCCTGTTATTTAGTACATGCTAAAGTATAGGGAAAAGGCACTGACACTTGTTGCAAAATCTCGGCAACGGTTTAATATATTCCAATGGTATTTTTCAACAATTGGTTTAAACACAAAACATGAATATTGCGCAACAAATGACGATCGGAATCCAAAAATTAAATTTTCAATGGAAATATGCCTGTTATTTAGTACATGCTAAAGTATAGGGAAAATGCACTGACACTTGTTGCCATATCTCGGCAACGGTTTAATATTTTCCTATGGGACTTTTCAGCAATTGGTTAACACACAAAACATGAATATTGGGCAACAAATGACGATCGGAAACCAAAAATTAAATTTTCAATGGAAATATGCCTGTTATTTAGTACATGCTAAAGTTAGGGAAAACGCACTGACACTTGTTGCCATATCTCGGCAACGGTTTAATATATTCCAATGGGATTTTTCAACAATTGGTTTAAACACAAATCATGAATATTGCGCAACAAATGATGATCGGAAACCAAAAATTAAATTTTCAATGGAAATATGCCTGTTATTTAGTACATGCTAAAGTATAGGGAAAACGCACTGACTCTTGTTGCCATATCTCGGCAACGGTTATATATATTCCAATGGGATTTTTCAACAATTGGTTTATACACAAAACATGAATATTGCGCAACAAATGACGATCGGAAACCAAAAATTAAAATTTCAATGGAAATATGCCTGTTATTTAGTACATGCTAAAGTATAGGGAAAACGCACTGACACTTGTTGCCATATCTCGGCAACGGTTATATATATTCCAATGGGATTTTTCAACAATTGGTTTAAACACAAAACATGAATATTGCGCAACAAATGACGATCGGAAACGAAAAATTAAATTTTCAATGGAAATATGCCTGTTATTTAGTACATGCTAAAGTATAGGGAAAACGCACTGACACTTGTTGCCATATCTCGGCAACGGTTATATATATTCCAATGGGATTTTTCAACAATTGGTTTAAACACAAAACATGAATATTGCGCAACAAATGACGATCGGAAACCAAAAATTAAATTTTCAATGGAAATATGCCTGTTATTTAGTACATGCTAAAGTATAGGGAAAACGCACTGACACTTGTTGCCATATCTCGGCAACGGTTTAATATATTCCAATGAGATTTTTCAACAATTGGTTTAAACACAAAACATGAATATTGCGCAACAAATGACGATCGGCAACCAAAAATTAAATTTTCAATGGAAATATGCCTATTATTGAGTACATGCTAAAGTATAGGGAAAAGGCACTGACACTTGTTGCCAATTCTCGGCAACGGTTTTAATATATTCCAATGGGATTTTTCAACATTTGTGTTTTAACACAAAACATAAATATTGCGAAACAAATGACGATCGGAAACCAAAAATTAAATTTTCAATGGAAATATGCCTGTTATTTAGTACATGCTAAAGTATAGGGAAAATGCACTGACACTTGTTGCCATATCTCGGCAACGGTTTAATATATTCCTATGGGACTTTTCAGCAATTGGTTTACACACAAAACATGAATATTGCGCAACAAATGACGATCGGAAACCAAAAATTAAATTTTCAATGGAAATATGCCTGTTATTTAGTACATGCTAAAGTATAGGGAAAACGCACTGACACTTGTTTCCATATCTCGGCAACGGTTTAATATATTCCAATGGGATTTTTTCAACAATTGGTTTAAACACAAAACATGAATATTGCGCAACAAATGACGATCGGAAACCAAAAATTAAATTTTCAATGGAAATATGCCTATTATTGAGTACATGCTAAAGTATAGGGAAAACGCACTGACACATGTTGCCATATCTCGGCAATGGTTTAATATATTCCAATGGGATTTTTCAACAATTGGTTTTAAACACAAAGCATAAATATTGCGCAACTAATGACGATCGGAAACCAAAAATTAAATTTTCAATGGAAATATGCCTGTTATTTAGTACATGCTAAAGTATAGGGAAAAGGCACTGACACTTGTTGCAAAATCTCGGCAACGGTTTAATATATTCCAATGGGATTTTTCAACAATTGGTTTAAACACAAAACATGAATATTGCGCAACAAATGACGATCGGAAACCAAAAATTAAATTTTCAATGGAAATATGCCTGTTATTTAGTACATGCTAAAGTATAGGGAAAACGCACTGACACTTGTTTTCATATCTCGGCAACGGTTTAATATATTCCTATCGGATTTTTCAGCAATTGGTTTACACACAAAACATTAATATTGCGCAACAAATGACGATCGGAAACCAAAAATTAAATTTTCAATGGAAATATGCCTGTTATTTAGTACATGCTAAAGTATAGGGAAAACGCACTGACACTTGTTGCCATATCTCGGCAACGGTTTAATATATTCCAATGGGATTTTTCAACAATTGGTTTAAACACAAAACATGAATATTGCGCAACAAATGACGATCGGAAACCAAAATTAAATTTTCAATGGAAATATGCATGTAATTTAGTACATGCTAAAGTATAGGGAAAACGCACTGACACTTGTTGCCATATCTCGGCAACGGTTTAATATATTCCAATGGGATTATTCAACAATTGGTTTAAACACAAATCATGAATATTGCGCAACAAATGACGATCGAAAACCAAAAATTAAATTTTCAATGGAAATATGCCTGTTACTTAGTACATGCTAAAGTATAGGGAAAACGCACTGACACTTGTTGCCATATCTCGGCAACGGTTATATATATTCCAATGAGATTTTTCAACAATTGGTTTAAACACAAAACATGAATATTGCGCAACAAATGACGATCGGAAACGAAAAATTAAATTTTCAATGGAAATATGCCTGTTATTTAGTACATGCTAAAGTATAGGGAAAACGCACTGACACTTGTTGCCATATCTCGGCAACGGTTTAATATATTCCAATGAGATTTTTCAACAACTGGTTTAAACACAAAACATGAATATTGCGCAACAAATGACGATCGGCAACCAAAAATTAAATTTTCAATGGAAATATGCCTATTATTGAGTACATGCTAAAGTATAGGGAAAACGCACTGACACTTGTTGCCAATTCTCGGCAACGGTTTAATATATTCCAATGGGATTTTTCAACAATTGGTTTTAACACAAAACATAAATATTGCGAAACAAATGACGATCGGAAACCAAAAATTAAATTTTCAATGGAAATATGCCTGTTATTTAGTACATGCTAAAGTATAGGGAAAATGCACTGACACTTGTTGCCATATCTCGGCAACGGTTATGTATATTCCAATGGGATTTTTCCACAATTGGTTTAAACACAAAACATGAATATTGCGCAACAAATGACGATCGGAAACCAAAAATTAAATTTTCAATGGAAATATGCCTGTTATTTAGTACATGCTAAAGTATAGGGAAAACGCATTGACACATGTTGCCATATCTCGGCAACGGTTTAATATATTCCAATGGGATTTTTCAACAATTGGTTTAAACACAAAACATGAATATTGCGCACCAAATGACGATCGGCAACCAAAAATTAAATTTTCAATGGAAATATGCCTATTATTGAGTACATGCTAAAGTATAGGGAAAAGGCACTGACACTTGTTGCCAATTCTCGGCAACGGTTTAATATATTCCAATGGGATTTTTCCACAATTGTTTTTAACACAAAACATGAATATTGCGCAACAAATGACGATCGGATACCAAAAATTAAATTTTCAATGGAAATATGCCTGTTGTTTAGTACATGCTAAAGTATAGGGAAAACGCACTGACACTAATTGCCATATCTCGGCAACGGTTTAATATATTCCAATGGGATTTTTCAACAATTGGTTTAAACACAAAACATGAATATTGCGCAACAAATGACGATCGGAAACCAAAAATTAAATTTTCAATGGAAATATGCCTGTTATTTAGTACATGCTAAAGTATAGGGAAAACGCACTGACACTTGTTGCCATATCTCGGCAACAGTTTAATATATTCCAATGGGATTTTTCCACAATTGGTTTTAACACAAAACATGAATATTGCGCAACAAATGACGATCGGAAATTAAAAATTAAATTTTCAATTGAAATATGCCTGTTATTTAGTACATGCTAAAGTATAGGGAAAACGCACTGACACTTGTTTCCATATCTCGGCAACGGTTTAATATATTCCAATGGGATTTTTCCCAATTGGTTTTAACACAAAACATGAATATTGTGCAACAAATGGCGATGGGAAACCAAAAATTAAATTTTCAATGGAAATATGCCTGTTATTTAGTACAAGCTAAAGTATAGGGAAAACGCACTGACACTTGTTGCCATATTTCGGCAACGGTTTAATATATTCCAATGGATTTTTCCCCAATTGGTTTTAACACAAAACATGAATATTGCGCAACAAATGGCGATGGGAAACCAAAAATTAAATTTTCAATGAAATATGCCTGTATTTTGTACAAGCTAAAGTATAGGGAAAACGCACTGACACTTGTTGCCATATCTCGGCAACGGTTTAATATATTCCAATGGGATTTTTCAACAATTGGTTTTAAAACAAAACATGAATATTGCGCAACAAATGACGATCGGAAACCAAAAATTAAATTTTCAATGGAAATATGCCTGTTATTTAGTACATGCTAAAGTATAGGGAAAACGCACTGGACACTTGTTGCCATATCTCGGCAACAGGTTTAATATATTCCAATGGATTTTTCCACAATTGGTTTTAACACAAAACATGAATATTGCGCAACAAATGACGATCGGAAACCAAAAATTAAATTTTCAATGGAAATATGCCTGTTATTTAGTACATGCTAAAGTATAGGGAAAACGCACTGACACTTGTTGCCATATCTCGGCAACGGTTTAATATATTCCAATGGGATTTTTTCACCAATTGGTTTTAAACACAAAACATGAATATTGCGCAACAAATGAGCGATCGGGAAACCAAAAATTAGAAATGTTTCAATGGAAATA
>JAVFHJ010000060.1:0-17393 GCA_037158775.1 Hetaerina titia
TTTTTCGCATAACTAAGTCTCCTACGTTGTATTCGATATCCCTCCTTCCCTTGTTATATGTTCTAGCCTGTTTAGTGTGAGCTTTATCGCAATTCTCGGCTACTAAGTCTCTCAACGCGTGTAATCTATTGACCCTGTTTTTCCAAACCTCTGGATCTAATCGATACTCGATTTGCTCTCCGGATTCTAATTCTTTCCTTAGGCTCTTTACTGCTACTGGGTGTCTCCCGTAATTTAGATACGCAGGCGATACCTTCGTCGAAGATTGAACAGCTGTGTTTACGGCATGTCGGAATTCGTGGAGATGGCGATCCCACTCCCGGTGATCTTCCCCTATGAATGTGGCGATCATGTTTTTCAGCGTTCTGTTCACTCGTTCGACTGGGTTTGCCTGCGCATGGTACGGAGGCGTTGTAGTGTGTTTTATTCCATACTCCTCTAACACACTCTTCAAGCAGTTATTATTGAACTCCTTCCCGTTGTCGGTAAGAAGGTAGTCTGGTGTTCCCCAACGAAAGAGAATTAGGTCTTCTAGAGCTTTCACGACGTTGGCCCCGGTGGCAGTACGTATAGGTTTCAGCTCTACCCACTTGGTAAACATGTCTTGGAAAACAATTAGGTATTTGTTCTGGGTTTTACTCATGGGAAACTCCATGAGATCTACTGCTACTACACTCCATGGTCTTTCAACTACCCGTCTGCCTAAGAGGCCCTGTGGCCCTTGTTGCGATACTTTAAACTGCTGACAAGTCTCACATTCTCTTACAAAGTTGAATACGTCGTGATAAGCTCCTCGCCAATAATAGTCTCTAATTACTCTGTTGAAGGTCTTCTCTATGCCGAGGTGTCCTGACGACGGTTCGCAGTGAGCATCTCTTAGAACACGTTCTCTGTGTTCTGCTGGCACAACAAGTTTCCAACCGTCTTCATTATCGGAAATGGGGTCCAATAATTTGTCGTATTTATAACGGTAAAGTAGTCCCTGTTCTACTTTCCACTGCTTGAAGCGTTTGGGCCACTTTTGCACGTCTATCACTCGTTGTTTATAACTTTCGTCCTTAATTTGAGAGAAACTGGCCATATTCTCTTCCTCTACTTCATACATCCTGGACAAAGCATCGGGCAATTCATGCTGCTTGCCTTTTCTGTGGACAACATGAAAGTCCCACTGCTGCAACTCCAATGCCCATCTGGCCAATCGACACGTTGGGTCCTTCAAGTTACGGAGATATTGGAGTGCAGAGTGGTCCGTTATGACGATGAACTTATAGCCCTCCAGATATGGGCGGAGTTTCTTGATGGACCACAGAATGGCAAGGCATTCTCGCTCAGATGTGTTGTACTTGCGTTCCGCATCAGTGAGCACTCGGCTCATGTATGCAATTGGGTGCTCCCCGTCATCATGTACTTGGGCCAGTACTCCTGCTATCGCCGTGCTGCTTGCATCAGTCTGTACGATGAAGGGTTTACTGAAGTCCGGTCGAGCCAACACTGGGGCTTCAGTAATAGCTCTCTTCAGTTTCTCAAATGCTAATTTTTGTTCCTCTTGCCATATCCATGGTTGTCCCTTATGGAGTAGCTTCAACAGTGGTACTTTTATCTCCGAGTCATTGTCAATGAATCGGGCGTACCATCCAACCATTCCGAGAAATCGTCTCAGCTGTTTTGTGTTGGATGGGGCCGGATAACTTACCACTGGAGCAATCTTCTCCGGATTTGGTCTCAACCCTTCTTTGTCCACCACATAACCTAAGTAGGCCACTCTTGCACAACAAAACTCGCATTTCTCCTTGTTTATTATCAAACCTGCATTGTCCAATTTTCTCAGCACTACTTCTAGCCATTTGAGGTGGTCTTCGAACGTTTGGTTGACGATGATGATGTCGTCTAAATAGCCAAAGACAATTGGTTCGAACTCTGGTCCAAATAAGTTGTCTATCAATCTTTGAAATGTCATTGGTGAGTTGGTCAGACCAAATGGCATTTTCTTAAATTGATAGAGGCCCGACCCTGGGATTGCGAAAGCAGTATACTTCTTCGAAGAGGCTTCTACTGGGACTTGATTATAGGCCCATTTCAAGTCTATCTTCGTTATGTAGTTTGCTTGTCGCAATTTGTCCAATATCGAGTCCATACTAGGTAAGGGGTAAGCATCCTTTTTGGTCAACTTGTTCAAATCTCGATAGTCGACGCAGAATCTTGGATTTCCATCTGATTTCTTGATAATAACGGGTGCACTGCACCACGCCGAAGCTGACTTCTCGATTACTCCTTCCCTTAGCATGCGTGCTACCTCCTCCTGAGCTATTTTTAGCATTGGGGGGGATAAACGCCTCAGTCGATGTTTAAAGGGCTGAGCGCCTTGGACATCGATGTGGTGTTCGGTCAGTTCCCACGGTCCGAACTTTTGCTCCGGGGAGATGGCCCGTTCTATCACTTCATCCACCAACTTCCTTTGTTCTTCGCTGATTTCGCTGATCCCACCGCATATCGCGTCCGAGTCATTTCTCTTGGGGAAGAACTCATCCAAGACGGATTGCAGCTGGGCATATTCATCTCTTTTCAAGCTCACAACACTTGCGCATTCTACCGTCACGTCTGCTTTCCGATTTTCATCCTCTGATATGAATGGATGCCATGGTCCCTTCCTCGCTCGCCAATTGTTTTCTGATCTTTGAGTATCTATCTCAAAGAGGTTTATGAAATCGGCTCCCACAATTAACTGGTGGTGAGAGAGAAAGTCAGCCGCTTTCCATTTCATTTTCTCTTTCGTTCCGTCAATGGATATTATCATCTCTAAATATCCTAACGTTTTAGCTGGTACGGGAGTCATAGGCATTTTCAACATAGTGGTTTTCCCTCGAAGTTTTGCTTTGTACTGCTCCGCTATTTGAGGGCCTACTATGGTTACTTGCGCACCCGTATCGAAGAGGGCTGCATAGTCCACTCCTCCAATTCGGACTTTGATTAAGTTACGATTCTCGATCATTGTCCCAGCTATACTCACTTCTCTGCGCTCGCACATTCTTGACGTTTTACACACGTCATCTCCCCCTCCTTGAACCGGACGTACTCCGGAAGGTGCGTCTGATTCGGTTTCAACACCACACTCCACTCGCACATTATTAGGTGGGCCCCTCCCGTCGCCATCTAGGTTTAATCCCTTTATCTGGGCAAGTAGATTACTAAGGTCTTGAGGAGATATCTTCTCGTCGCGATCCTGTAGTTCTAAGGTGCCTTGTGTTGACTTGAAGTTGGCTCCTTGTTTACAGCTGGAGTTGGGAAAATATGCTGAATGTAGCATTGCAGGTCTGCCTTTCACCTCAGTTAAGATCGGCGATATGACACGGGCGTCCCCTGTCGGTTCGAAAGAATCTTGTTTTTTTTTACTCACACCGCCACGAATTAACTGTTCGGATTGAGCTGTCTCAATCGGCCAATTAAATTTAGTTTCCCTCCCCTGCCGGTTTTTACTCTGCTGGCCGAAATCGGCTGACCGATTCGGATACGCAGAGTACCAGTCCCTACTCTCCACGCATACACGTCCCCTCCTCACTGCTTGGCAATCGCACCCCTCGAATGATCTCGTGTCTGCGGGGAAGTCGCTTGAGCCCCACGACTCCCCGCCGCTCCCGTTTCCCTGAACTCTCTGAAAAATCCCATGGCAATTAGGGCAGTTGATGGCAAGGGCTCCTGTTTGGCCACACAACATACACTTCAGAAGAGACTCTGGCCGTTTGCGTGGGCAAATTGAACTCATGTGGCCCTGCCCTCCACACCTAAAGCATTGCGTTTGTGGGCAATTGCTTGCGCGATGTCCCGTTTCACCGCACGTATAGCAGGCTCCGATGAACCGATTTGCCATGGGTGGTGCGCCACTCTGACCAGCCACAGGGTTGGGACTGTAATAATTATTTCCCATTGGTCTCCCGAAGGTTGTTGCTTTTGACTTCGGCGGTCCATGTGTGACCACCTCAACTGGTCTGAAGGTATCAGCCGCCGCAGTGGGACTTCCGTGTCCCTCCTTCACTTTCCTGTCCCCGGCCCTCTCCGTTTTGAGTGCCGTTTTCTCAGCGGGTTCCAGAATAGCAGAAATTTTTGCACTGCTCTTTGATGACTTCACTGCATAGTCGGTCTTAGTGAATGCCGCTGATGGGATAAGCGAATCCTTAGCTCGTCTCGGAGCTTGATATTGCTCGTTCTCTAATAGGCGTTTTTCGTACTTGCGGCCCTTTTTAATTATCTCCTCTAGACTATCAAACTTTTTCCCTTTTAATTCGTTCCGATAGTCGGGATGTATCCTTGTTAACGCGATTTTAACCAGTTTGCGTTCGGATAGCCCTTTCTTCAGGTGTTGGTTAATATGCCGTAGACTCCCGATGTACGAAGCAATTTTTTCTCCCTCCGCCTGAGTTCGGTGGTTCAACTCATCTAAGACCTGCTCCTTAGTCAGTTCAGTTATATACCTATCTTTAAAGGCTTGTTCGAATCTGCGCCAAGATGTGAAGTATTTCTCCGTAGCCTCGAACCAATCAGCTGTCTCATTCTTAAAAGTGAATGATAAGCTTTTTAGAAGATCCTTGTCGGTTACTTCTAGGTTCCGCCTGATGGTGTTTAGCGTCTTTAGGTACTGTCGGGCGTGACTCGACGAGTCCTCTCTGAATTCCAACTTCCAATTCTGAAAGGCCTTAGTGCATCTGTCTCGCATCTTGCTCTTGGCGTTCGACGTTTTCCTACTGTTCCTCTTTCTCGTGGAATTCTTCTTCTTGTCTTTCTCTTTGCCACTGTTGTCATCCTTTACCTCCTCCTCGCTCTCGTCTAAGCTGTTAGGGGAGCCCTCGTCAGAGTCGTCTGACGGCTCGTCATCTGAGGACGAATCAGAGGAGGACGATGAGGATGAAGAAGAACTCGAGGATGATTGGTCCTGCCGTTGGTTGTTTTTTCTCTTGTTGGGCGAGTATGTCAAAACTGTAGTCGTTTTCGTTCCATCCTCTTTCCCCACCGACGTGTCAGCTAGCAGTTGGGTCAACTTGGCAATTTGCTGTTCCTGTTTTGCAGCAATTTGTTTATACCGGCTTAACTCTTCGGTGAGTTCAACCACTTTCGCTGTAACGACCGACTGATCTTTGGCGGAGAGCGATTCTTGCTGATCCCTTTCTTCGGTGGCGATAATCCCTTTATCTTCCTTCTTCGCTTTGGAAGATTTATCCTTCGCTCCTTTAGGTGGTCCAGATAATGTCTCTTCATCCGGGAAGAGTACTTGAAGAGAGGCTGCCAACGAAGGGTTGCTATTCGCTCCCGCGAAGTCTAGGTCCCCGTACCAGGGAATTGTCGTTTTCGGAAATTTCCTGATGACCTTAGATCGAAAGAGTCGTTCTCTCTGGGTAGCCGGTGGCCCTACGGTGGAGCATTCACTTGCTTCCAATTCTTCCACGACCTCAGATAAGCTTAAGGCTTGGATGGCCCTAAATTCTTCTTCAATGTTACCCGTCCGCTTCAACGCTCTCATGTCTCTGGCGTAAGTCTCCAAGAGTTGTTTATCGTCCATTTTTATTCGTTATTGGTTTCAATACTAATAGATATGTGTTAACTCCTTTGAATCACGCTAGTAGCCCTAAATGACCTAATCTAATCTAATAACGTATAGAAAGAAAAGAAAATGGCTTAAATTTATTAACTGGCCCAAACTTCCCTCTATCTATCTAATAATTCCAAATAATTTCGTAACTCACGGTTTAGACGCCTAAATAACCTCCACGTTCAGAAGTCCCCTTAGATATCCTTTATCTCAATTCCCATCTACTTAGCATTCTTTACCAGAAATCGGAGGACAACACATTATCCCTCCCTTAAGGATTCACCAACAACAGAAAACAGACAGAATACAGTAACAAATAGAAATTGCCTTTCAAGAAAACAGTAAACTCGTCACATCTGAAATTCGATTGAACACACACACACACTTCCCCTTTTTTTCAAAATTTTATGACAAACACTTTTCACTTAACATCGCGCCTATCACTCGAAGGGCCCCACGTTGGGCGCCATTTGTGACACGCGGTTTGATACTCCCTGTGGAGTATGCCCCAACACCGGCGCACAACTTGGAACTTCACTCGGCTTGATTAAGGGCGCCAGGTAAGCTACGACGCTTACCGCCGGGAAGTCCCGCACTGGTCACGGCTCCTGATGCACGAATTCGTGGGTCGCCTCAGCCTCCCGCGGACATTGCCTGGATAGCAGCGTGAGTTCTCCTTCTCGGAGGAGGTCCTCGAGTGACTGCTGCCTTGGGGCCGGCAGCCGCTCCTGGTCCGCTGACCCGCGCCACTCGCTCGGCCCGTACACGGCGAATCCACACTGTTCCTCCGCGCTCCTTCGCTCACGCGGCCCGCTGGCCCACACCACCACCGCACCAAATTTCACAGCCGACGCTGGCCTCTCGGCGTCGCTTGCACTTCACATCCCTCGCGATCACGGGTTCCTCGCTAACACTCCCGCCTCGCGTTCCAGTCCGCGCCGGAATCCTCCCTCGATCCCCCCACGCGATCGGTGTCTCCCCTCTCTCTCCCTCGCCCTCGACCACACGTCACAATTAACAAAAATATTATATACCCATGGCAACGTACGTTTCACTCCGTGTATTGTTTAACCATTCAATTTACGCACGCTGCCTCTCAGTCGGCGTGATTGTTAAATACGACTGACGATTTGACTGCCACGTCACAGTATTAAATAAGAGGCCTATTTCCATTGAAAATTTGATTTTTGGTTTCCGATCGTCATTTGTTGCGCATTATTCATGTTTTGTGACTAAACCAATTGTTGAAAAGTCCCATCGAAATATTTTAAACCGTTGTCGAGATATGGCAACAAGTGTCAGTGCGCTTTCCCTATACTTTAGCATGTATTAAATAAGAGGCATATTTCCATTGAAAATTTGATTTTTGGTTTCCGATCGTCATTTGTTGCGCATTATTCATGTTTTGTGACTAAACCAATTGTTGAAAAGTCCCATCGAAATATTTTAAACCGTTGTCGAGATATGGCAACAAGTGTCAGTGCGCTTTCCCTATACTTTAGCATGTATTAAATAAGAGGCATATTTCCATTGAAAATTTGATTTTTGGTTTCCGATCGTCATTTGTTGCGCATTATTCATGTTTTGTGACTAAACCAATTGTTGAAAAGTCCCATCGAAATATTTTAAACCGTTGTCGAGATATGGCAACAAGTGTCAGTGCGTTTTCCCAATACTTTAGCATGTATTAAATAAGAGGCCTATTTCCATTGAAAATTTGATTTTTGGTTTCCGATCGTCATTTGTTGCGCATTATTCATGTTTTGTGACTAAACCAATTGTTGAAAAGTCCCATCGAAATATTTTAAACCGTTGTCGAGATATGGCAACAAGTGTCAGTGCGCTTTCCCTATACTTTAGCATGTATTAAATAAGAGGCCTATTTCCATTGAAAATTTGATTTTTGGTTTCCGATCGTCATTTGTTGCGCATTATTCATGTTTTGTGACTAAACCAATTGTTGAAAAGTCCCATCGAAATATTTTAAACCGTTGTCGAGATATGGCAACAAGTGTCAGTGCGTTTTCCCTATACTTTAGCATGTATTAAATAAGAGGCCTATTTCCATTGAAAATTTGATTTTTGGTTTCCGATCGTCATTTGTTGCGCATTATTCATGTTTTGTGACTAAACCAATTGTTGAAAAGTCCCATCGAAATATTTTAAACCGTTGTCGAGATATGGCAACAAGTGTCAGTGCGTTTTCCCTATACTTTAGCATGTATTAAATAAGAGGCATATTTCCATTGAAAATTTGATTTTTGGTTTCCGATCGTCATTTGTAGCGCATTATTCATGTTTTGTGACTAAAGCAATTGTTGAAAAGTCCCATCGAAATATTTTAAACCGTTGTCGAGATATGGCAACAAGTGTCAGTGCGCTTTCCCTATACTTTAGCATGTATTAAATAAGAGGCATATTTCCATTGAAAATTTGATTTTTGGTTTCCGATCGTCATTTTATGCGCATTATTCATGTTTTGTGACTAAACCAATTGTTGAAAAGTCCCATCGAAATATTTTAAACCGTTGTCGAGATATGGCAACAAGTGTCAGCGCGTTTTCCCTATACTTTAGCATGTATTAAATAAGAGGCATATTTCCATTGAAAATTTGATTTTTGGTTTCCGATCGTCATTTGTTGCGCATTATTCATGTTTTGTGACTAAACCAATTGTTGAAAAGTCCCATCGAAATATTTTAAACCGTTGTCGAGATATGGCAACAAGTGTCAGTGCGTTTTCCCTATACTTTAGCATGTATTAAATAAGAGGCATATTTCCATTGAAAATTTGATTTTTGGTTTCCGATCGTCATTTTATGCGCATTATTCATGTTTTGTGACTAAACCAATTGTTGAAAAGTCCCATCGAAATATTTTAAACCGTTGTCGAGATATGGCAACAAGTGTCAGTGCGTTTTCCCTATACTTTAGCATGTATTAAATAAGAGGCATATTTCCATTGAAAATTTGATTTTTGGTTTCCGATCGTCATTTGTTGCGCATTATTCATGTTTTGTGACTAAACCAATTGTTGAAAAGTCCCATCGAAATATTTTAAACCGTTGTCGAGATATGGCAACAAGTGTCAGTGCGTTTTCCCTATACTTTAGCATGTATTAAATAAGAGGCATATTTCCATTGAAAATTTGATTTTTGGTTTCCGATCGTCATTTGTTGCGCATTATTCATGTTTTGTGACTAAACCAATTGTTGAAAAGTCCCATCGAAATATTTTAAACCGTTGTCGAGATATGGCAACAAGTGTCAGCGCGTTTTCCCTATACTTTAGCATGTATTAAATAAGAGGCATATTTCCATTGAAAATTTGATTTTTGGTTTCCGATCGTCATTTGTTGCGCATTATTCATGTTTTGTGACTAAACCAATTGTTGAAAAGTCCCATCGAAATATTTTAAACCGTTGTCGAGATATGGCAACAAGTGTCAGTGCGTTTCCCCTATACTTTAGCATGTATTAAATAAGAGGCATATTTCCATTGAAAATTTGATTTTTGGTTTCCGATCGTCATTTGTTGCGCATTATTCATGTTTTGTGACTAAACCAATTGTTGAAAAGTCCCATCGAAATATTTTAAACCGTTGTCGAGATATGGCAACAAGTGTCAGTGCGTTTTCCCTATACTTTAGCATGTATTAAATAAGAGGCCTATTTCCATTGAAAATTTGATTTTTGGTTTCCGATCGTCATTTTATGCGCATTATTCATGTTTTGTGACTAAACCAATTGTTGAAAAGTCCCATCGAAATATTTTAAACCGTTGTCGAGATATGGCAACAAGTGTCAGTGCGTTTTCCCTATACTTTAGCATGTATTAAATAAGAGGCATATTTCCATTGAAAATTTGATTTTTGGTTTCCGATCGTCATTTGTTGCGCATTATTCATGTTTTGTGACTAAACCAATTGTTGAAAAGTCCCATCGAAATATTTTAAACCGTTGTCGAGATATGGCAACAAGTGTCAGTGCGTTTTCCCTATACTTTAGCATGTATTAAATAAGAGGCATATTTCCATTGAAAATTTGATTTTTGGTTTCCGATCGTCATTTGTTGCGCATTATTCATGTTTTGTGACTAAACCAATTGTTGAAAAGTCCCATCGAAATATTTTAAACCGTTGTCGAGATATGGCAACAAGTGTCAGTGCGTTTTCCCTATACTTTAGCATGTATTAAATAAGAGGCCTATTTCCATTGAAAATTTGATTTTTGGTTTCCGATCGTCATTTTATGCGCATTATTCATGTTTTGTGACTAAACCAATTGTTGAAAAGTCCCATCGAAATATTTTAAACCGTTGTCGAGATATGGCAACAAGTGTCAGTGCGTTTTCCCTATACTTTAGCATGTATTAAATAAGAGGCATATTTCCATTGAAAATTTGATTTTTGGTTTCCGATCGTCATTTGTTGCGCATTATTCATGTTTTGTGACTAAACCAATTGTTGAAAAGTCCCATCGAAATATTTTAAACCGTTGTCGAGATATGGCAACAAGTGTCAGTGCGTTTTCCCTATACTTTAGCATGTATTAAATAAGAGGCATATTTCCATTGAAAATTTGATTTTTGGTTTCCGATCGTCATTTGTTGCGCATTATTCATGTTTTGTGACTAAACCAATTGTTGAAAAGTCCCATCGAAATATTTTAAACCGTTGTCGAGATATGGCAACAAGTGTCAGTGCGTTTTCCCTATACTTTAGCATGTATTAAATAAGAGGCATATTTCCATTGAAAATTTGATTTTTGGTTTCCGATCGTCATTTGTTGCGCATTATTCATGTTTTGTGACTAAACCAATTGTTGAAAAGTCCCATCGAAATATTTTAAACCGTTGTCGAGATATGGCAACAAGTGTCAGTGCGTTTTCCCTATACTTTAGCATGTATTAAATAAGAGGCCTATTTCCATTGAAAATTTGATTTTTGGTTTCCGATCGTCATTTTATGCGCATTATTCATGTTTTGTGACTAAACCAATTGTTGAAAAGTCCCATCGAAATATTTTAAACCGTTGTCGAGATATGGCAACAAGTGTCAGTGCGTTTTCCCTATACTTTAGCATGTATTAAATAAGAGGAATATTTCCATTGAAAATTTGATTTTTGGTTTCCGATCGTCATTTGTTGCGCATTATTCATGTTTTGTGACTAAACCAATTGATGAAAAGTCCCATCGAAATATTTTAAACCGTTGTCGAGATATGGCAACAAGTGTCAGTGCGTTTTCCCTATACTTTAGCATGTATTAAATAAGAGGCATATTTCCATTGAAAATTTGATTTTTGGTTTCCGATCGTCATTTTATGCGCATTATTCATGTTTTGTGACTAAACCAATTGTTGAAAGGTCCCATCGAAATATTTTAAACCGTTGTCGAGATATGGCAACAAGTGTCAGTGCGTTTTCCCTATACTTTAGCATGTATTAAATAAGAGGCATATTTCCATTGAAAATTTGATTTTTGGTTTCCGATCGTCATTTGTTGCGCATTATTCATGTTTTGTGACTAAACCAATTGTTGAAAAGTCCCATCGAAATATTTTAAACCGTTGTCGAGATATGGCAACAAGTGTCAGTGCGTTTTCCCTATACTTTAGCATGTATTAAATAAGAGGCATATTTCCATTGAAAATTTGATTTTTGGTTTCCGATCGTCATTTGTTGCGCATTATTCATGTTTTGTGACTAAACCAATTGTTGAAAAGTCCCATCGAAATATTTTAAACCGTTGTCGAGATATGGCAACAAGTGTCAGTGCGTTTTCCCTATACTTTAGCATGTATTAAATAAGAGGCATATTTCCATTGAAAATTTGATTTTTGGTTTCCGATCGTCATTTGTTGCGCATTATTCATGTTTTGTGACTAAACCAATTGTTGAAAAGTCCCATCGAAATATTTTAAACCGTTGTCGAGATATGGCAACAAGTGTCAGTGCGTTTTCCCTATACTTTAGCATGTATTAAATAAGAGGCATATTTCCATTGAAAATTTGATTTTTGGTTTCCGATCGTCATTTGTTGCGCATTATTCATGTTTTGTGACTAAACCAATTGTTGAAAAGTCCCATCGAAATATTTTAAACCGTTGTCGAGATATGGCAACAAGTGTCAGTGCGTTTTCCCTATACTTTAGCATGTATTAAATAAGAGGCCTATTTCCATTGAAAATTTGATTTTTGGTTTCCGATCGTCATTTTATGCGCATTATTCATGTTTTGTGACTAAACCAATTGTTGAAAAGTCCCATCGAAATATTTTAAACCGTTGTCGAGATATGGCAACAAGTGTCAGTGCGTTTTCCCTATACTTTAGCATGTATTAAATAAGAGGCATATTTCCATTGAAAATTTGATTTTTGGTTTCCGATCGTCATTTGTTGCGCATTATTCATGTTTTGTGACTAAACCAATTGTTGAAAAGTCCCATCGAAATATTTTAAACCGTTGTCGAGATATGGCAACAAGTGTCAGTGCGCTTTCCCTATACTTTAGCATGTATTAAATAAGAGGCATATTTCCATTGAAAATTTGATTTTTGGTTTCCGATCGTCATTTTATGCGCATTATTCATGTTTTGTGACTAAACCAATTGTTGAAAAGTCCCATCGAAATATTTTAAACCGTTGTCGAGATATTGGCAACCAAGTGTCAGTGCGTTTTCCCTATACTTTAGCATGTATTAAATAAGAGGCATATTTCCATTGAAAATTTGATTTTTGGTTTCCGATCGTCATTTTATGCGCATTATTCATGTTTTGTGACTAAACCAATTGTTGAAAAGTCCCATCGAAATATTTTAAACCGTTGTCGAGATATGGCAACAAGTGTCAGTGCGTTTTCCCTATACTTTAGCATGTATTAAATAAGAGGAATATTTCCATTGAAAATTTGATTTTTGGTTTCCGATCGTCATTTTATGCGCATTATTCATGTTTTGTGACTAAACCAATTGTTGAAAAGTCCCATCGAAATATTTTAAACCGTTGTCGAGATATGGCAACAAGTGTCAGTGCGCTTTCCCTATACTTTAGCATGTATTAAATAAGAGGCATATTTCCATTGAAAATTTGATTTTTGGTTTCCGATCGTCATTTTATGCGCATTATTCATGTTTTGTGACTAAACCAATTGTTGAAAAGTCCCATCGAAATATTTTAAACCGTTGTCGAGATATGGCAACAAGTGTCAGTGCGTTTTCCCTATACTTTAGCATGTATTAAATAAGAGGCATATTTCCATTGAAAATTTGATTTTTGGTTTCCGATCGTCATTTTATGCGCATTATTCATGTTTTGTGACTAAACCAATTGTTGAAAAGTCCCATCGAAATATTTTAAACCGTTGTCGAGATATGGCAACAAGTGTCAGTGCGTTTTCCCTATACTTTAGCATGTATTAAATAAGAGGAATATTTCCATTGAAAATTTGATTTTTGGTTACCGATCGTCATTTTATGCGCATTATTCATGTTTTGTGACTAAACCAATTGTTGAAAAGTCCCATCGAAATATTTTAAACCGTTGTCGAGATATGGCAACAAGTGTCAGTGCGTTTTCCCTATACTTTAGCATGTATTAAATAACAGGCATATTTCCATTGAAAATTTGATTTTTGGTTTCCGATCGTCATTTGTTGCGCATTATTCATGTTTTGTGACTAAACCAATTGTTGAAAAGTCCCATCGAAATATTTTAAACCGTTGTCGAGATATGGCAACAAGTGTCAGTGCGTTTTCCCTATACTTTAGCATGTATTAAATAAGAGGCCTATTTCCATTGAAAATTTGATTTTTGGTTTCCGATCGTCATTTTATGCGCATTATTCATGTTTTGTGACTAAACCAATTGTTGAAAAGTCCCATCGAAATATTTTAAACCGTTGTCGAGATATGGCAACAAGTGTCAGTGCGTTTTCCCTATACTTTAGCATGTATTAAATAAGAGGAATATTTCCATTGAAAATTTGATTTTTGGTTTCCGATCGTCATTTTATGCGCATTATTCATGTTTTGTGACTAAACCAATTGTTGAAAAGTCCCATCGAAATATTTTAAACCGTTGTCGAGATATGGCAACAAGTGTCAGTGCGTTTTCCCTATACTTTAGCATGTATTAAATAACAGGCATATTTCCATTGAAAATTTGATTTTTGGTTTCCGATCGTCATTTGTTGCGCATTATTCATGTTTTGTGACTAAACCAATTGTTGAAAAGTCCCATCGAAATATTTTAAACCGTTGTCGAGATATGGCAACAAGTGTCAGTGCGTTTTCCCTATACTTTAGCATGTATTAAATAAGAGGCCTATTTCCATTGAAAATTTGATTTTTGGTTTCCGATCGTCATTTTATGCGCATTATTCATGTTTTGTGACTAAACCAATTGTTGAAAAGTCCCATCGAAATATTTTAAACCGTTGTCGAGATATGGCAACAAGTGTCAGTGCGTTTTCCCTATACTTTAGCATGTATTAAATAACAGGCATATTTCCATTGAAAATTTGATTTTTGGTTACCGATCGTCATTTTATGCGCATTATTCATGTTTTGTGACTAAACCAATTGTTGAAAAGTCCCATCGAAATATTTTAAACCGTTGTCGAGATATGGCAACAAGTGTCAGTGCGTTTTCCCTATACTTTAGCATGTATTAAATAACAGGCATATTTCCATTGAAAATTTGATTTTTGGTTTCCGATCGTCATTTTATGCGCATTATTCATGTTTTGTGACTAAACCAATTGTTGAAAAGTCCCATCGAAATATTTTAAACCGTTGTCGAGATATGGCAACAAGTGTCAGTGCGTTTTCCCTATACTTTAGCATGTATTAAATAACAGGCATATTTCCATTGAAAATTTGATTTTTGGTTACCGATCGTCATTTTATGCGCATTATTCATGTTTTGTGACTAAACCAATTGTTGAAAAGTCCCATCGAAATATTTTAAACCGTTGTCGAGATATGGCAACAAGTGTCAGTGCGTTTTCCCTATACTTTAACATGTATTAAATAAGAGGCCTATTTCCATTGAAAATTTGATTTTTGGTTTCCGATCGTCATTTTATGCGCATTATTCATGTTTTGTGACTAAACCAATTGTTGAAAAGTCCCATCGAAATATTTTAAACCGTTGTCGAGATATGGCAACAAGTGTCAGTGCGTTTTCCCTATACTTTAGCATGTATTAAATAACAGGCATATTTCCATTGAAAATTTGATTTTTGGTTTCCGATCGTCATATGTTGCGCATTATTCATGTTTTGTGACTAAACCAATTGTTGAAAAGTCCCATCGAAATATTTTAAACCGTTGTCGAGATATGGCAACAAGTGTCAGTGCGTTTTCCCGATACTTTAGCATGTATTAAATAAGAGGCCTATTTCCATTGAAAATTTGATTTTTGGTTTCCGATCGTCATTTTATGCGCATTATTCATGTTTTGTGACTAAACCAATTGTTGAAAAGTCCCATCGAAATATTTTAAACCGTTGTCGAGATATGGCAACAAGTGTCAGTGCGTTTTCCCTATACTTTAGCATGTATTAAATAAGAGGCATATTTCCATTGAAAATTTGATTTTTGGTTTCCGATCGTCATTTGTTGCGCATTATTCATGTTTTGTGACTAAACCAATTGTTGAAAAGTCCCATCGAAATATTTTAAACCGTTGTCGAGATATGGCAACAAGTGTCAGTGCGCTTTCCCTATACTTTAGCATGTATTAAATAAGAGGCATATTTCCATTGAAAATTTGATTTTTGGTTTCCGATCGTCATTTTATGCGCATTATTCATGTTTTGTGACTAAACCAATTGTTGAAAAGTCCCATCGAAATATTTTAAACCGTTGTCGAGATATGGCAACAAGTGTCAGTGCGTTTTCCCTATACTTTAGCATGTATTAAATAAGAGGCATATTTCCATTGAAAATTTGATTTTTGGTTTCCGATCGTCATTTTATGCGCATTATTCATGTTTTGTGACTAAACCAATTGTTGAAAAGTCCCATCGAAATATTTTAAACCGTTGTCGAGATATGGCAACAAGTGTCAGTGCGTTTTCCCTATACTTTAGCATGAATTAAATAAGAGGAATATTTCCATTGAAAATTTGATTTTTGGTTTCCGATCGTCATTTTATGCGCATTATTCATGTTTTGTGACTAAACCAATTGTTGAAAAGTCCCATCGAAATATTTTAAACCGTTGTCGAGATATGGCAACAAGTGTCAGTGCGCTTTCCCTATACTTTAGCATGTATTAAATAAGAGGCATATTTCCATTGAAAATTTGATTTTTGGTTTCCGATCGTCATTTTATGCGCATTATTCATGTTTTGTGTCTAAACCAATTGTTGAAAAGTCCCATCGAAATATTTTAAACCGTTGTCGAGATATGGCAACAAGTGTCAGTGCGTTTTCCCTATACTTTAGCATGTATTAAATAAGAGGCATATTTCCATTGAAAATTTGATTTTTGGTTTCCGATCGTCATTTTATGCGCATTATTCATGTTTTGTGACTAAACCAATTGTTGAAAAGTCCCATCGAAATATTTTAAACCGTTGTCGAGATATGGCAACAAGTGTCAGTGCGTTTTCCCTATACTTTAGCATGTATTAAATAAGAGGAATATTTCCATTGAAAATTTGATTTTTGGTTTCCGATCGTCATTTGTTGCGCATTATTCATGTTTTGTGACTAAACCAATTGATGAAAAGTCCCATCGAAATATTTTAAACCGTTGTCGAGATATGGCAACAAGTGTCAGTGCGTTTTCCCTATACTTTAGCATTTATTAAATAAGAGGCATATTTCCATTGAAAATTTGATTTTTGGTTTCCGATCGTCATTTTATGCGCATTATTCATGTTTTGTGACTAAACCAATTGTTGAAAAGTCCCATCGAAATATTTTAAACCGTTGTCGAGATATGGCAACAAGTGTCAGTGCGTTTTCCCTATACTTTAGCATGTATTAAATAAGAGGCCTATTTCCATTGAAAATTTGATTTTTGGTTTCCGTTCGTCATTTTATGCGCATTGTTCATGTTTTGTGACTAAACCAATTGTTGAAAAGTCCCATCGAAATATTTTAAACCGTTGTCGAGATATGGCAACAAGTGTCAGTGCGTTTTCCCTATACTTTAGCATGTATTAAATAAGAGGCATATTTCCATTGAAAATTTGATTTTTGGTTTCCGATCGTCATTTGTTGCGCATTATTCATGTTTTGTGACTAAACCAATTGTTGAAAAGTCCCATCGAAATATTTTAAACCGTTGTCGAGATATGGCAACAAGTGTCAGTGCGTTTTCCCTATACTTTAGCATGTATTAAATAAGAGGCATATTTCCATTGAAAATTTGATTTTTGGTTTCCGATCGTCATTTGTTGCGCATTATTCATGTTTTGTGACTAAACCAATTGTTGAAAAGTCCCATCGAAATATTTTAAACCGTTGTCGAGATATGGCAACAAGTGTCAGTGCGTTTTCCCTATACTTTAGCATGTATTAAATAAGAGGCATATTTCCATTGAAAATTTGATTTTTGGTTTCCGATCGTCATTTGTTGCGCATTATTCATGTTTTGTGACTAAACCAATTGTTGAAAAGTCCCATCGAAATATTTTAAACCGTTGTCGAGATATGGCAACAAGTGTCAGTGCGTTTTCCCTATACTTTAGCATGTATTAAATAAGAGGCATATTTCCATTGAAAATTTGATTTTTGGTTTCCGATCGTCATTTGTTGCGCATTATTCATGTTTTGTGACTAAACCAATTGTTGAAAAG
>JAVFHJ010000061.1:0-15590 GCA_037158775.1 Hetaerina titia
TTTTTCTGCCGTCCAAAGTCAAGTTAATAAAATTAAAAATTCCCTCGTCCTTGTTCTTGAAATCTCATAAAAAACCATAACTGAATGAAATTCGTAGGGATTGTGAATAATGAGTGATTGGTTTGCGAATATATTGGTTAGGGATTGGAATGCGGCGGTAGGTGGTGGGAGGGGCGTGGAGTGAGGAAGGAGAGAGCGGAAACGATGACGGGGAGGAAGGGGGTTTGGTCGACTGGAGAGGCTTGGTGGTGGAATTTAAATGCCGCCACAAATATTTTGCCATTCGCAGACAAATGGCGACTGTGTTGGCAATGGAGCTCGTGGCTTGGAGTGTAAAAATCAAGCAAGCTAAATGAAGGCTTTGTTTTGCGGAGAACGCGGGTTCTAATCCGAAAACTAAAGTGATGGTTCCGCGTCGTTTTCTATGCTGCCTACCACATTATTTTTGAACCTCTGGCAGAGGATTTATTACGAGAGCAATTTAGGTTTAAAAAAACTGCCAGCGTTAATCCCCACATACACAAGCTTCCTGAAGTACTAGGTATATATCAGGCTCATCCCAACATCGGGTAGCTAGGTATACGCTGTGGTTGGGAGTGTTCGGAGCGTCGGTAGCCGAGTGGCCATTACGCTATTGATTAACCGAGCATGATTGGCCATGGCGAGTGTCGACCATATGCCTGAAAATATCCTGACTTAACAACTCCCGGTGCTATCGGCATGTGCGGCAACTGAATCCGTAGAATCTTCCCAAAGGGTTCGAAGTACGGTGTGTGCATGCTGACGGTTGGGTCAATTGAGTCTCTTAAGATAGGATATTTTACAACTGTTTAGTGTGTTTTTGCTAATCCTATAACTTTTTTTTGCAAGCGCCACAAATAAAAAGATTCACCAAGCAGAAACGTGTGGCCGTCAACGTTTATTATGCACGTCTGTGTCGGTAGTGTTGTTCGCCATGATACATTTCGATTAATCGCATATTCCTTATTCCAACATCTATTAATCACAAAATGCGGCAGACGGTTGTTTTATTCCTTCTCTCTCTTCCTGCTCACTTTATGTCTAGCATCATCTTTGGTGGTGGATAATGATTCCAATCGCGCCATGTAGTCTCCTACCAAAGGAAACATATGGTGATACCTCCAATTGAATATAATGAGAACTGGCATAAGAGTAGTACATGTATGTATGGTTACAACGTACTCTTGAAACATTGAGCCAAAAATCTTCTCGCACAACCCTAGAATATTCTCCAACCATTTCCAGTTGTATATTTCCTCAGTGTATTATTAAATTATTTGTACTTTATTATAGCTCACTCTGTTCACACATCCTTCCCTTTTCTTCTCTCGTCTCACTTAACTATTAATTTATTTTTCAAGTCCTTCCCCTCTTTTTTCCGATATTTTCGTATGCTTTCCATATCCCTTTTTCGCCGTCTTCACCTGTAAATATGTGTGTTTCCTCACTCATAATCTTCTCTTTCCCTTTTTGTGGAACAGGAACTCCAACGATCTTACGAAGTCTTTCGACAAAATTCCTCTCTAATAAATGCTACAAGTTAGTCCATGATAAACCTTCCTTCCACATTTCCTAAACCCTTCAGTAGTTCCACAGGAATAGTTTTCCTAACTCATCTTTGACTGTTTCCCCTTCTTTCTATACTTTTCGCAGCCCTGATGGGGCACCAATTTCACTCGTCCTCTACAAACTCTCCATATCCACGTACTGCCTGTTCCACCAGAGGTAACCTTAAAAGGTAGATTATATAATAAAAATAAGACGAAACCGACGAAATAGCTGTGCGGTGGAAGTTCGGGGAGGCATTACACAGGCCAACAGTGGCTTTGGTGCCGGAGCTTTTAATGTTGATTTAAAGAACAATCGGGGTGCTGAATCCAATTATG
The DNA here is from genome assembly GCA_037158775.1 of Hetaerina titia. Taxonomy (NCBI): domain Eukaryota; kingdom Metazoa; phylum Arthropoda; class Insecta; order Odonata; family Calopterygidae; genus Hetaerina; species Hetaerina titia. The sequence continues at coordinate 1,908 of JAVFHJ010000061.1, forward strand.
ACACTACTTTTTTCCTATCATTTATAGTTTTCAAGATATAGATATGTTGTTACTTACGTAAAAAAATCTTCTACATGATGATATGGGAATATTATATTAATAATAAAACCCACTAAATATAAAGACTTGATTTATTTCTAGGGCTGTTAAATCACCAAAAAACACAACAGACTATTACAATACAATTGAACACAAATACTAAAATTTTTTACTGTAATAAAACAAATTGAAAAGAAAAAAATACATAAAAACATCACTCAACACATCGGAAGCTTCTTTTGCGCGATTTTCCTGAGTGCACTTTGTTCAAACAGTCTCGTTTTAAGCACCAGCACTAATCTGCCATCATATGATTATCCCATCTTCCTTGGTAGCGAGCTTCCATTGTTTTTATATCCTGGTGAAATCTTTCACCTTGTTCTTCACTTGTGTCTCCTAAATTTCCAAGAAAATTGTCTAAGTGGCTTTGTAGGTAGTGAGCTTTTGTGCTCATATTACATCCAAGTGATTTGAAGTTACTGAGCATAATTTTTACCAGCTCAATATAATTTTCACTTTTGTGATTTCCTAGAAAATTTTTTATGACCTCAACAAATGACATCCAACTAATTTTTTCAATCTCATTCATTGACTCGACAAAAGCAGGATCCTTTGTAAGTTGTCTGATTTGTGGCCCCTCAAAAATACCAGCTTTAACTTTTTCAATACTTATATGGGGCATCTTTAGTCTTAAGTAGCCGAAGCATGGTCCATCCTTGTCAAGAGCCTTTACAAATTGCTTCATTAGGCCTAGTTTAATATGTAGAGGCGGTAAGATGATTTTCTGTCTTTCAACTAAAGATTCAGCAATGATGTTTTCTTTCCCAACAACCAAGTTTTCTCTCTTAGGCCACTCCTTCTTAATCCAGTGGTTTTTTCTGTCCCTGCTATCCCAGAGGCACAAAAATCATGGATATTTTGTGTAGCCACTTTGCTGCCCAAGAAGAAAGTTCACAATTTTTAAATCTGCACAAATCACCCAGCGATGTTCCTGGTATTTTATCTTCTGTAAGACCAATGCTATTGTATCGTATTCTTCTTTCATTTTAGTTGAATGAGCGATTGGTATTGCGCCAAACCTGTCACCATTGTGAAGAAGTACACATTTTAAACTACGCTTGGAGCTATCAATAAACAAACGCCAATCACTAGCATCATATTGTGATAGTAGTCCCATTTTTTCCAAAAGACCCTTAACGTCTAAACAAAATGTAAGATTGTCTTATTGAGTAAAGAAGGGTAGCATATACTTTTCCCTTGTGCGATAAAAACTTATTTTTGTACCGGGTTGCAGTAAATTCTTTTCATGCAGTCTTGATGCTAGTAGTTCGGATGCTTCCTTCGATAAGTTCAGTTCTCTAGCAAGATCGCTTAGTTCATCTTGATTAAACAGTTGAGGAATTGTTGATACCCCCTCGTAGTCACTGCCACTATCGTCAATAGAATGAGAAATGTCTTCAAATAACTCAAATTCTTCCTTAGATATATCTGGTAAAGTCTGAAATATTGGGATCGGTATTTCTTCTGAATGGGGTACCGGGCGCGTAGCTGAAGGCAAATCTGGATACTATATGTCCACTTGTGGCGATTTTTTCGATTAATTCCCGAAACATTTACTATGCAAAAATAACAGTCGTCAATATGGTTCACAGGTTCTCTCCACACCATTGGCACACCAAATTTTAGACTTTTCCTTTGTCCTGTTGTCCATTGGCGCAGATGTTCAGTACATGTTTTACACACAAAATGCGGTGCCCATGTTTTATCTTGGTCACCAAGCTTAACACCAAAATATCCCAAGTATGCACGTTTCACAAAGTCTGTAATATTTTTCCTATTTTTTTTACCATATATTCCCATGTATACTTATAGATTTATTTAACTTTGAAAATTATTTTCCGGAATATATCAAATATTAAAACAACTAATCGTAAGACGCGTCATATCTAAAAAAGTAGAGCTGTTAAATAAAAACGGATTTCATATTTGGATTCAGCTCTACAAATATAGTATAGTTAAAATCAACACAAAGATTCCCGGCACCAAAAAAAATTTTTTTTTTGTGGGCCTGTGTTATCTTTGCGGGGTCAAAGACTCAACGGGGGCGCTGTTAGCATCCGACTCACATAGCATCGATACTGCCGCGCTTATAACCAACCCCCTTCAGGGGTTGTTCAAAGGGTTGGTCGAGTCATCCGTTGATGTCCTAGTAGGGCGGGGCCAGAGATTTAAAGAAGGTGGTGAGTGGACTCTCCCCCACGTCCCAGCCCCCGCGTCCCCCCGCTACGATACCTGTAATATGTCTTTAACCTCCTCAGATAAGTATCCTACTTCAAATTAAAGCAGTTAACGCAAACTCTATTATAAACTACGGGCAAATAGTGGCTCCAGTATTACTTCCTCCGATGGTGTCGCAATGCTCTTTACTAGTTAATAAAATTTTTTCACAAACCTAGCTGTTCGACGTTGCACTCGATCTAGTTCCAAAATTGAGCCTAGGTCGTGAGAGTCCCATACACCGCATAAGTATGGCCTAATTAACGTGAAACAACAAAGCTCCGTGACCCTATCATTACAATTCCCAAGTCTTCTTTTTATGAACCTTAACTCTTTATTTGATATTTACGCATCTTTTTCCCCAGGAAATATCCATAGTTATCGTAAAATCCAAGTATTTTAACGGTTATATGCTTGTCGTTTTGGGTCTCTTTACGGTGAAAGTGTTGACGGGTGAAATACTTTTCCTTCAAAACGTCATTTCAGGATATTTCCCCAAATATCATTGCAATTTCAGCGAATAGAAATAGTTTACTTCAATCCTGAGACCTGATGTCATTAATGTACAAAAGAAATATTCGCGGAACGATGACATTTCTTTGTGGGACACCCGATGTGACGCTTGCTGTGCCAGATGATACTGCTATTGCTATCCTTTGTTCGCGGCCTATTAAAAATTGATGAATTATTCGAATACACACTAATATATTCCTTAGCTTTCAAACTTTGGTAGCAACTTCTATGAGAGACCTTGTGGAGTACCTTTTTATAATCTGGAAATATAGCATCGACCTGAACTTTATTTTCACCCGAGACCAAAATATCATGAATGAAAAGTGCCCGTGTGCTCTCGCAAGAGCTACTACCCTTTCTGATACCGTTTTCTTTTTTTTTGAGTAAACTCTGAGAGTTGAGATATTTTGTGATGTAACTTACAATTATGTGCCACAAGATTTGGATGACATGGACGTGAGAGAGATGGGCCGGTAATTACTCGGATATTCTCTGTCGCCTTTTTTAAAAAGTTGCTACTTTCCAGTATTTGGGTACTGCGTTATCGTTTAGGAATTTATTAAATATTATTTCCAATCCAGGAACTATTTCTGAGGCCATTGTTTTGTATACGCGAGGAAAGATATGACCACGGCCGTGCAATTTGTCTCGACTGCTGTCTTTAAGCTGGCGTTCGATTCCAAGAGAAGATATCACAATTTTAGGCATTAGGTCATAGATAGGGCCATCGGGGAGCGACTCAATATTTTCCTGTGAACGATTATTAAAACCTTTATGGCAATTATTGTGGAATGTACAAGTTTCTCTAAACTGGTGGTAAGTTTTCGTCCGTTGCTAATTAGGGATGGCACGGTAGACTTATTCCCCTGAATCTCCAATGACCGAAAAAGCCTTTGGGTCCAATTATTCTCCTAGTCATTTATTTTTAGTTAACGCCAGGCATTTCGCTTTCCTCCCAACAGCTTTATCTATGCCCTAGTAATGTGTTATTTCATTTCGTTTATTGATAGACTCGTCCTTGCGTGATCTCTTTCTTTTTGCATGCCATGCTTTTTAGTGTTTTAATGCGCGAGTACTTCTACATTGGACCATTACGTACCACAACTATTGTACCTTCTTCATTGTTTCGTCCTGTCCCTTTCCAATTTACTACGCATGTATTTTTCTATCCCAGGCCTTCGAGAGAAGCACTCCGCAAACTCTCACTGTCTCTGTTGCTACTACTTTCCTTAACTGAACCGCAAGACTGCTGCAGCTCACGCTTTATTCCGTCGTAATCGACCCGGTCAAGCAAGTAAATCTTTATTTTGGGTGTCTGTTTTTTCTCAATTATCAAATTAACTTCATCTAGCACAATTCCGTAGTCAATTAGTCCTTCAAGTATTTCTGCACTTCTGCACTGGACGTCCTCGGATAAATTTGTTGCTAAAAGATCATGAATACGAGACCAGTTAAACGAGTGTGATGCAGAAACACGAAACTGATTCGCGCGACTCCTTGTCCATACCTCATGCTGTAAAACTATAGTGTTTCCCTTGTAGAGATGGATGATGATATAATTTAAATCCCCTCCGAATATAATTCTCGTATATTGTAAATGGGATTCCAAGCTAACGACCTCTCTCTCTAGTTCTAAAATTCATGTATCCTCAGAATCGGGAGGTTTGTAGTAAGCACAAATGTCGACTCTTCACGACCAAGGGTCTTTCTTGGAGAACCAAACGCTTTCTATGTCACTGTTGGAGAAATACTCATTTCTACTTTCGTTCAGCTATGAGCACTCCTCCGCCAATCTTATTCTCTTTGTCCCTTCCGTAAATTTGGAAGTATTTTGGAAAAATCACCTTGTCTGCGACTGTGATAGAGAGGATAATGGGAGGCAAACGAGAAAAGGGAAGGAATACGATAGCGATGTGTGATGGGATGAAGGGTGGAAGGAAGTACACAGAGATGAAGAAGGACTTGTTGTAGAGTAGGATGTTGGGTTAGGAGTAGCCATAAATTGGTCCATTCGAAACCTGCCTTAACCGGTGGATTACCTAAATACACAACAATAGGGACGAAATGCGAGCCGTGATTCTACGACGTAGGCAAACCGAGTAAAACTCGTAATCTCCTAGAAGGTTTCCATCAGCCGAAACATATTCTGCGTTCAACTACTTGTTCAACGGGCACTTCGTCGCCTCCGAATAAAAGGATGAAATATTCGTGGCTTCCCAAGGTGATTGGCGAAGAAGAATATATCTCCTCGCCATAGTGTTGGTTGGGGATGAGCCGACTGTTTCCAGGAAAGTGTCCGATTCAAGTCGATTTATTACCGGTCGCGGCCACGATTACGGAGATGCCATCAAAGCCATAGCCAATAAGTGAAAAACATGACAGCAGTAATAGCTAACCAACCCTGTTTCGGGTAACACTGAAATTATTTACCTGAGTAGGGTAGCTTCAAATTCGTATGCCCGAAGATATTGTGAGACGTATTTCGTATGCCCAAAATTATTGGACCTAGTCGAAGAAAAGTTCGATTTAATACAATTAAAAATTCCCTCGCCCTTGTTCTTGAAATCTCATAAAAAACCATGCATAATGAGTGATTGGTTTGCGAATATATTGGTGAGGGATTGGAATGCGGCGGTAGGTGGTGGGAGGGGCGTGGAGTGAGGAAGGAGAGAGCGGAAACGATGACGGGGAGGAAGGGGGTTTGGTCGACTGGAGAGGCTTGGTGGTGGAATTTAAATGCCGCCACAAATATTTTGCCATTCGCAGACAAATGGCGACTGTGTTGGCAATGGAGCTCGTGGCTTGGAGTGTAAAAATCAAGCAAGCTAAATGAAGGCTTTGTTTTGCGGAGAACGCGGGTTCTAATCCGAAAACTAAAGTGATGGTTCCGCGTCGTTTTCTATGCTGCCTACCACATTATTTTTGAAACTCTGGCAGAGGATTTATTACGAGAGCAATTTAGGTTTAAAAAAACTGCCAGCGTTAATCCCCACATACACAAGCTTCCTGAAGTACTAGGTATATATCAGGCTCATCCCAACATCGGGTAGCTAGGTATACGCTGTGGTTGGGAGTGTTCGGAGCGTCGGTAGCCGAGTGGCCATTACGCTATTGATTAACCGAGCATGATTGGCCATGGCGAGTGTCGACCATATGCCTGAAAATATCCTGACTTAACAACTCCCGGTGCTATCGGCATGTGCGGAAACTGAATCCGTAGAATCTTCCCAAAGGGTTCGAAGTACGGTGTGTGCATGCTGACGGTTGGGTCAATTGAGTCTCTTAAGATAGGATATTTTACAACTGTTTAGTGTGTTTTTGCTAATCCTATAACTTTTTCTTGCAAGCGCCACAAATAAAAAGGTTCACCAAGCAGAAACGTGTGGCCGTCAACGTTTATTATGCACGTCTGTGTCGGTAGTGTTGTTCGCCATGATACATTTCGATTAATCGCATATTCCTTATTCCAACATCTATTAATCACAAAATGCGGCAGACGGTTGTTTTATTCCTTCTCTCTCTTCCTGCTCACTTTATGTCTAGCACCATTTCCAGTTGTATATTTCCTCAGTGTATTATTAAATTATTTGTACTTTATTATAGCTCACTCTGTTCACACATCCTTCCCTTTTCTTCTCTCGTCTCACTTAACTATTAATTTATTTTTCAAGTCCTTCCCCTCTTTTTTCCGATATTTTCGTATGCTTTCCATATCCCTTTTTCGCCGTCTTCACCTGTACATATGTGTGTTTCCTCACTCATAATCTTCTCTTTCCCTTTTTGTGGAACAGGAACTCCAACGATCTTACGAAGTCTTTCGACAAAATTCCTCTCTAATAAATGCTACAAGTTAGTCCATGATAAACCTTCCTTCCACATTTCCTAAACCCTTCAGTAGTTCCACAGGAATAGTTTTCCTAACTCATCTTTGACTGTTTCCCCTTCTTTCTATACTTTTCGCAGCCCTGATGGGGCACCAATTTCACTCGTCCTCTACAAACTCTCCATATCCACGTACTGCCTGTTCCACCAGAGGTAACCTTAAAAGGTAGATTATATAATAAAAATAAGACGAAACCGACGAAATAGCTGTGCGGTGGAAGTTCGGGGAGGCATTACACAGGCCAACAGTGGCTTTGGTGCCGGAGCTTTTAATGTTGATTTAAAGAACAATCGGGGTGCTGAATCCAATTATGACACTACTTTTTTCCTATCATTTATAGTTTTCAAGATATAGATATGTTGTTACTTACGTAAAAAAATCTTCTACATGATGATATGGGAATATTATATTAATAATAAAACCCACTAAATATAAAGACTTGATTTATTTCTAGGGCTGTTAAATCACCAAAAAACACAACAGACTATTACAATACAATTGAACACAAATACTAAAATTTTTTACTGTAATAAAACAAATTGAAAAGAAAAAAATACATAAAAACATCACTCAACACATCGGAAGCTTCTTTTGCGCGATTTTCCTGAGTGCACTTTGTTCAAACAGTCTCGTTTTAAGCACCAGCACTAATCTGCCATCATATGATTATCCCATCTTCCTTGGTAGCGAGCTTCCATTGTTTTTATATCCTGGTGAAATCTTTCACCTTGTTCTTCACTTGTGTCTCCTAAATTTCCAAGAAAATTGTCTAAGTGGCTTTGTAGGTAGTGAGCTTTTGTGCTCATATTACATCCAAGTGATTTGAAGTTACTGAGCATAATTTTTACCAGCTCAATATAATTTTCACTTTTGTGATTTCCTAGAAAATTTTTTATGACCTCAACAAATGACATCCAACTAATTTTTTCAATCTCATTCATTGACTCGACAAAAGCAGGATCCTTTGTAAGTTGTCTGATTTGTGGCCCCTCAAAAATACCAGCTTTAACTTTTTCAATACTTATATGGGGCATCTTTAGTCTTAAGTAGCCGAAGCATGGTCCATCCTTGTCAAGAGCCTTTACAAATTGCTTCATTAGGCCTAGTTTAATATGTAGAGGCGGTAAGATGATTTTCTGTCTTTCAACTAAAGATTCAGCAATGATGTTTTCTTTCCCAACAACCAAGTTTTCTCTCTTAGGCCACTCCTTCTTAATCCAGTGGTTTTTTCTGTCCCTGCTATCCCAGAGGCACAAAAATCATGGATATTTTGTGTAGCCACTTTGCTGCCCAAGAAGAAAGTTCACAATTTTTAAATCTGCACAAATCACCCAGCGATGTTCCTGGTATTTTATCTTCTGTAAGACCAATGCTATTGTATCGTATTCTTCTTTCATTTTAGTTGAATGAGCGATTGGTATTGCGCCAAACCTGTCACCATTGTGAAGAAGTACACATTTTAAACTACGCTTGGAGCTATCAATAAACAAACGCCAATCACTAGCATCATATTGTGATAGTAGTCCCATTTTTTCCAAAAGACCCTTAACGTCTAAACAAAATGTAAGATTGTCTTATTGAGTAAAGAAGGGTAGCATATACTTTTCCCTTGTGCGATAAAAACTTATTTTTGTACCGGGTTGCAGTAAATTCTTTTCATGCAGTCTTGATGCTAGTAGTTCGGATGCTTCCTTCGATAAGTTCAGTTCTCTAGCAAGATCGCTTAGTTCATCTTGATTAAACAGTTGAGGAATTGTTGATACCCCCTCGTAGTCACTGCCACTATCGTCAATAGAATGAGAAATGTCTTCAAATAACTCAAATTCTTCCTTAGATATATCTGGTAAAGTCTGAAATATTGGGATCGGTATTTCTTCTGAATGGGGTACCGGGCGCGTAGCTGAAGGCAAATCTGGATACTATATGTCCACTTGTGGCGATTTTTTCGATTAATTCCCGAAACATTTACTATGCAAAAATAACAGTCGTCAATATGGTTCACAGGTTCTCTCCACACCATTGGCACACCAAATTTTAGACTTTTCCTTTGTCCTGTTGTCCATTGGCGCAGATGTTCAGTACATGTTTTACACACAAAATGCGGTGCCCATGTTTTATCTTGGTCACCAAGCTTAACACCAAAATATCCCAAGTATGCACGTTTCACAAAGTCTGTAATATTTTTCCTATTTTTTTTACCATATATTCCCATGTATACTTATAGATTTATTTAACTTTGAAAATTATTTTCCGGAATATATCAAATATTAAAACAACTAATCGTAAGACGCGTCATATCTAAAAAAGTAGAGCTGTTAAATAAAAACGGATTTCATATTTGGATTCAGCTCTACAAATATAGTATAGTTAAAATCAACACAAAGATTCCCGGCACCAAAAAAAAATTTTTTTTGTGGGCCTGTGTTATCTTTGCGGGGTCACAGACTCAACGGGGGCGCTGTTAGCATCCGACTCACATAGCATCGATACTGCCGCGCTTATAACCAACCCCCTTCAGGGGTTGTTCAAAGGGTTGGTCGAGTCATCCGTTGATGTCCTAGTAGGGCGGGGCCAGAGATTTAAAGAAGGTGGTGAGTGGACTCTCCCCCACGTCCCAGCCCCCGCGTCCCCCCGCTACGATACCTGTAATATGTCTTTAACCTCCTCAGATAAGTATCCTACTTCAAATTAAAGCATGGTCCATCCTTGTCAAGAGCCTTTACAAATTGCTTCATTAGGCCTAGTTTAATATGTAGAGGCGGTAAGATGATTTTCTGTCTTTCAACTAAAGATTCAGCAATGATGTTTTCTTTCCCAACAACCAAGTTTTCTCTCTTAGGCCACTCCTTCTTAATCCAGTGGTTTTGTCTGTCCCTGCTATCCCAGAGGCACAAAAAACATGGATATTTTGTGTAGCCACTTTGCTGCCCAAGAAGAAAGTTCACAATTTTTAAATCTACACAAATCACCCAGCGATGTTCCTGGTATTTTATCTTCTGTAAGACCAATGCTATTGTATCGTATTCTTCTAGACATGCGCAGGTGTAGATATCCTCCTAGCATTTCAATTTACCCATTTTCTCTGCAAGGCATTCCCTAATACTTTCCTATTTGCTCTTTTAAAGGCCTTTTTCGGAATCTACGAAAGTATTTTATAGAAATCCTCACAAAATGTAGTCTTTCCCTTTTTGTGGAACAGGAACTCCAACGATCTTACGAAGTCTTCCGACAAAATTCCTCTCTGATAAATGCTACAAGTTAGTCCATGATAAACCTTCCTCCCACATTTCCTAAACCCTTCAGTAGTTCCACAGGAATAGTTTTCCTAACTCATCTTTGACTTTTTCCCCTTCTTTCTATACTTTTCACAGCCCTGATGGGGCACCAATTTCACTCGTCCTCTACAAACTTTCTAGATTCACTCACTTCCTTTTTCACCGCGGGTTATCAGAAATCTTCAGTTTAGGGAATGGATATATAAATGGAGCAGGAAAAATTACATAGAAAATAATTCCATAAAATTGTACAGGTAATAAGATGCCTACTCTCTTTTCAGAGCAGAAGTGTTAGGGAATGGAGTTAAATATGCCTGCCCCTTTTCACCCAATCTCATATGCATATACATATGCTCAAATCATTATTAATAGCAATCTACCGGTTAAGGAACACACGAGCTCTACCAGATCAACATGCTGAAATAAAGGGAAATAATAGTGAAATCCTGAAAAGTGATAAAAAGAATAACGTTGGGGATTAGGACAGTGGCAGTAAAGAATGGTTACTTTCAATGGAATGAGGGCCAGGAGAAAGTTTGTTGAATTGAAAGATGATTTATTTATGTGCATGTTTCCAGTGTGTGTCAAGTCTAGGGGGTCTTATAAATGGAGCAGTGGTTTCTATGTGCTCATTCAAAAAAAACCAACCTGGAATGGTAGACTGCCAAACATTATTAATATTTATTGAGGTGTATTTTCATTTGTGTGTCTGGGAAGTAACATCCAGAAAATGTTTAGTTGTAGAATTTGATTCATTGGCAAGTGTGCTCAGAAGAGGAAGACAGAACTTTTTTAAGGCATCCACTAGGATCAAATGCAATTTCCTACCCCCATACTGACCTCAATGTTCATGGTAGTTGTGGAGAGGGTCCAAGGCTTTAGTATTTTTGTCATTGGGAAAGGTGCAACTGTAATATAACTTTGAAATATGTCTTCTGTTCTCATATAATTAATATTTAAAATGTGCTGTCTGTGGTACTGTCATAGGTTATAATTTGTCCAATTGGGGAAATTAGGGATTTGTAATTCCTGCATTATTGGTTTTTACTTGTGTTGAAATTCCAAATAAACAACATTGTGCATGCGTGGATAGTCTCATGTGAAAGAAAGGCTATGAGAAAGGGCATAATAACTTGACTCTTTTTCACAAGTGTCATACTATTTATAAAGATTTAATTCCTTAAAGTCATGCAACTTAAGATTATACTTAATGTTATTGATCTCTTAAAAAAAATCTCAGATATAAATACACCCAAATGACACACTAAACTTACCTAATCCTTTGATGACTCAGTCATTTTAACTTTTGATATCCATTTTTTGTTCTTTGACCTGCAGAACCCTCCCTCAGACGCTTAAGATTTTTTTTTTTTAATGACAGAGACAATTAAGCATTAACACAAAAGGACTTATAAAAAGTGTTGCAAATGTTCTCTTTGAGAGGGACAAGGCTATATTTTCACTGTAATTGCATTGAGGCATGCACAGTTTCATAGCCCGAGCACAGAGAGAGATGAGTCATTCTGGTAAAGGGGAGCATCACCATTGCATTAAAATAAGTTCTGTCTAGTAAATAGATACTTGCTTCACATTCAGTGTACCAAATTGTGAACTATGAAACCATTGAAAAAGTATTATAACTAGTTTTGAATGTTTCTTATTTATTCAGCAGCCAAAGTTACTTTCAAAGTTAAAGGTTATGGTTAATATTTCAATTGAATCTGAATAATGTGAGCTCAATGATTGTATGATGGAATGATCATTTTCTCTGTTGATACAAAGTTGTGGCTTCTTTCATGCATGTAAAATACCCCCTGGCTCACCAACTATTGCACAGGATTGGGATGGAATTTATGGTTAACACAGGCCAACAGTGGTTTAGGTGCCGGAGCTTTTAATGCTGATTTAATGAACAATTGGGGTGCTGAATCCAATTATGACACTAGTTTTTTCCTATCAGCTATAGTTTTCAAGATATAGATATGTTGTTACTTATGTAAAAAAATCTTCTACATGATGATATGGGAATATTATATTAATAACACAGGCCAACAGTGGTTTTGGTGCCGGAGCTTTTAATGCTGATTTAAAGAACAATTGGGGTGCTGAATCCAATTATGGCACTAGTATTTTCCTATCAGCTATAGTTTTCAAGATATAGATATGTTATTACTTACGTAAAAAAATCTTAAAAAAATCTTCTACATGATGATATGGGAATATTATATTAATAATTATCTCATTGGCCTACAATATAGAAATATACATAAAACTTTTTGACAGTTTATTGAAAATAAAAGGAACACCGCAGAGTGGTTATAAATTAGTATATTTATAGATTTATTTAACTTTGAAAATTATTTTCCGGAATATATCAAATATTGAAACAACTAATCGTAAGATGTGCCATATCTAAAAAAGTAGAGCTGTTAAATAAAAACGGATTTCATATTTGGATTCAGCTCTACAAATATAGTTAAAATCATCACAAAGATTCCCGGCACCAAAAAAAAAATTTTTTTTGTAGGCCTGTGTAATCTATCACAATTGATAATATTGAAGTTATGTAATTTTAATCCCCAAGTTCCCTACTTGAAACTTTTATCGAATCATTACAGCAATTATTTAGCATTACCTAAATTTAGTACCATGGTAAAGCAATGAACGAAACCCCAATCATCAGATGCCACATTGTGCTTAGCAAGATTATACATTTTGAACTAATTGAAAATTGCCCAAAATTAATTATTTCTTTTCATTTTTCCAGGAACTTGGATGGATTTTTAGAATCCCACTGCAGGATGGCTGATGCTCCTGGGTGTGATTAATACTTAGCTGAAACTTAGCTGAAATTCATGCCATATATACGAAATTGATTGAGATTAGTTTTTATATTGGGTCGTCATGTAATGATAGACCTGTAGGAAATGAAATTTTGAGTAAACACAATGGGGAATATATTAAACTAAACAACCTTAATAGGGTAAAAGAGGATGAGTTGATAAATTATGTCAAGAGAAATGTCAGTCAGTCAGGCAAATATGAAGAGGAGGCTGATGAGAGCAGACCGAAGGCAAATATGAAGAGGAGGCTGATGGTTGCAGATTGAAGGCATATATGAAGAGGAGGCTGACCAAAGCAGACTGAAGGCATATATGAAGAGGAGGCTGATGAGAGCAGACCGAAGGCAAATATGAAGAGGAGGCTGATGGTTGCAGATTGAAGGCATATATGAAGAGGAGGCTGACCAAAGCAGACTGAAGGCATATATGAAGAGGAGGCTGATGAGAGCAGACCGAAGGCAAATATGAAGAGGAGGCTGATGGTTGCAGACCTAAGGCATATATAAAGAGGACCAAGGGAGTGGTGAACAGGAGTCTGAAGGTGAAAGTGGTCAGTTTTTGTTACAAATCATATATATTAACATACTTGCATTTTGGAAATTGATGGGATTTTTATAGGTAGAATATGTGAAAAAACTCATCCTTGGAGAATCAGATGTTAAGTGGATCAGAGAGGGGCCTGACTAAATGATTTCATTTAGGCTGTACTTTTGAGGTTGATGGGGCAAGTAGTAAAATTGATTAGTTCCATATATGATAATTGAATTACAAATCACCTCTCCATGACAGGTTTTTGTTGCCCCGCCCCCCAAACTCTACTTTACGCAAAATTACTTTTTTAAGTTCCTTGTGG
>JAVFHJ010000062.1:0-14622 GCA_037158775.1 Hetaerina titia
ATATGAATTAGGTCCATAAATTTCCATTGAAATCCTTTGAATTGTTGCCCGAATATTAAGCATTCAATTCCGAGTTCGCTCTTTTTTTTCCTCTATTAATTCGCTTTTTATTGACAATGCCGTGTTTTTCTTATTTTGTACGTCTTTTATCTATTTATATTTATCATTTATAATATGAATTAGGTCCCTAAATTTCCATTGAAATCCTTTGAATTGTTGCCCGAATATTAAGCATTCAATTCCGAGTTCGCTCTTTTTTTTCCTCTATTAATTCGCTTTTTATTGACAATACCGTGTTTTTCTGATTTCGTACGTCTTTTATCTATTTATATTTATCATTTCTAATATGAATTAGGTCCATAAATTTCCATTGAAATCCTTTGAATTGTTGCCCGAATATTAAGCATTCAATTCCGAGTTCGCTCTTTTTTTTCCTCTATTAATTCGCTTTTTATTGACAATACCGTGTTTTTCTGATTTCGTACGTCTTTTATCTATTTATATTTATCATTTATAATATGAATTAGGTCCCTAAATCTCCATTGAAATCCTTTGAATTGTTGCCCGAATATTAAGCATTCAATTCCGAGTTCGCTCTTTTTTTTCCTCTATTAATTCGCTTTTTATTGACAATACCGTGTTTTTCTTATTTCGTACGTCTTTTATCTATTTATATTTATCATTTCTAATATGAATTAGGTCCCTAAATTTCCATTGAAATCCTTTGAATTGTTGCCCGAATATTAAGCATTCAATTCCGAGTTCGCTCTTTTTTTTCCTCTATTAATTCGCTTTTTATTGACAATACCGTGCTTTTCTGATTTCGTACGTCTTTTATCTATTTATATTTATCATTTATAATATGAATTAGGTCCCTAAATTTCCATTGAAATCCTTTGAATTGTTGCCCGAATATTAAGCATTCAATTCCGAGTTCGCTCTTTTTTTTCCTCTATTAATTCGCTTTTTATTGACAATACCGTGTTTTTCTGATTTCGTACGTCTTTTATCTATTTATATTTATCATTTCTAATATGAATTAGGTCCATAAATTTCCATTGAAATCCTTTGAATTGTTGCCCGAATATGAAGCATTCAATTTCGAGTTCGCTCTTTTTTTTCCTCTATTAATTCGCTTTTTATTGACAATACCGTGTTTTTCTGATTTTGTACATCTTTTATCTATTTATATTTATCATTTCTTATATGAATTAGGTCCCTAAATTTCCATTGAAATCCTTTGAATTGTTGCCCGAATATTAAGCATTCAATTCCGAGTTCGCTCTTTTTTTTCCTCTATTAATTCGCTTTTTATTGACAATACCGTGTTTTTCTGATTACGTAAGTCTTTTATCTATTTATATTTATCATTTATGATATGAATTAGGTCCCTAAATTTCCATTGAAATCCTTTGAATTGTTGCCCGAATATTAAGCATTCAATTCCGAGTTCGCTCTTTTTTTTCCTCTATATATTCGCTTTTTATTGACAATACCGTGTTTTTCTGATTTCGTACGTCTTTTATCTATTTATATTTATCATTTCTAATATGAATTAGATCCCTAAATTTCCATTGAAATCCTTTGAATTGTTGCCCGAATATTAAGCATTCAATTCCGAGTTCGCTCTTTTTTTTCCTCTATTAATTCGCTTTTTATTGACAATACCGTGTTTTTCTGATTTCGTACGTCTTTTATCTATTTATATTTATCATTTCTAATATGAATTAGATCCCTAAATTTCCATTGAAATCCTTTGAATTGTTGCCCGAATATTAAGCATTCAATTCCGAGTTCGCTCTTTTTTTTCCTCTATTAATTCGCTTTTTATTGACAATACCGTGTTTTTTTGATTTCGTACGTCTTTTATCTATTTATATTTATCATTTCTAATATGAATTAGGTCCATAAATTTCCATTGAAATCCTTTGAATTGTTGCCCGAATATTAAGCATTCAATTCCGAGTTCGCTCTTTTTTTTCCTCTATTAATTCGCTTTTTATTGACAATACCGTGTTTTTCTGATTTCGTACGTCTTTTATCTATTTATATTTATCATTTCTAATATTAATTAGGTCCCTAAATTTCCATGGAAATCCTTTGAATTGTTGCCCGAATATTAAGCATTCAATTCCGAGTTCGCTCTTTTTTTTCCTCTATTAATTCGCTTTTTATTGACAATACCGTGTTTTTCTGATTTCGTACGTCTTTTATCTATTTATATTTATCATTTCTAATATGAATTAGGTCCCTAAATTTCCATTGAAATCCTTTGAATTGTTGCCCGAATATTAAGCATTCAATTCCGAGTTCGCTCTTTTTTTTCCTCTATTAATTCGCTTTTTATTGACAATACCGTGTTTTTCGGATCTCGTACCTCTTTTATCTATTTATATTTATCATTTCTAATATGAATTAGGTCCCTAAATTTCCATGGAAATCCTTTGAATTGTTGCCCGAATATTAAGCATTCAATTCCGAGTTCGCTCTTTTTTTTCCTCTATTAATTCGCTTTTTATTGACAATACCGTGTTTTTCTGATTTCGTACGTCTTTTATCTATTTATATTTATCATTTCTAATATGAATTATGTCCATAAATTTCCATTGAAATCCTTTGAATTGTTGCCCGAATATTAAGCATTCACTTCCGAGTTCGCTCTTTTTTTTCCTCTATTAATTCGCTTTTTATTGACAATACCGTGTTTTTCTTATTTCGTACGTCTTTTATCTCTTTATATTTATCATTTCTAATATGAATTATGTCCATAAATTTCCATTGAAATCCTTTGAATTGTTGCCCGAATATTAAGCATTCAATTCCGAGTTCGCTCTTTTTTTTCCTCTATTAATTCGCTTTTTATTGACAATACCGTGTTTTTCTGATTTCGTACGTCTTTTATCTATTTATATTTATCATTTCTAATATGAATTAGGTCCCTAAATTTCCATTGAAATCCTTTGAATTGTTGCCCGAATATTAAGCATTCAATTCCGAGTTCGCTCTTTTTTTTCCTCTATTAATTCGCTTTTTATTGACAATACCGTGTTTTTCTGATTTCGTACGTCTTTTATCTATTTATATTTATCATTTCTAATATGAATTAGGTCCCTAAATTTCCATTGAAATCCTTTGAATTGTTGCCCGAATATTAAGCATTCAATTCCGAGTTCGCTCTTTTTTTTCCTCTATTAATTCGCTTTTTATTGACAATACCGTGTTTTTCTGATTTCGTACGTCTTTTATCTATTTATATTTATCATTTCTAATATGAATTAGGTCCCTAAATTTCCATTGAAATCCTTTGAATTGTTGCCCGAATATTAAGCATTCAATTCCGAGTTCGCTCTTTTTTTTCCTCTATTAATTCGCTTTTTATTGACAATACCGTGTTTTTCTGATTTCGTACGTCTTTTATCTATTTATATTTATCATTTCTAATATGAATTATGTCCATAAATTTCCATTGAAATCCTTTGAATTGTTGCCCGAATATTAAGCATTCAATTCCGAGTTCGCTCTTTTTTTCCTCTATTAATTCGCTTTTTATTGACAATACCGTGTTTTTCTGATTTCGTACGTCTTTTATCTATTTATATTTATCATTTATAATATGAATTAGGTCCCTAAATCTCCATTGAAATCCTTTGAATTGTTGCCCGAATATTAAGCATTCAATTCCGAGTTCGCTCTTTTTTTTCCTCTATTAATTCGCTTTTTATTGACAATACCGTGTTTTTCTGACTTCGTACGTCTTTTATCTATTTATATTTATCATTTATAATATGAATTAGGTCCGTAAATTTCCATTGAAATCCTTGGAATTGTTGCCCGAATATTAAGCATTCAATTCCGAGTTCGCTCTTTTTTTTCCTCTATTAATTCGCTTTTTATTGACAATACCGTGTTTTTCTTATTTCGTACGTCTTTTATCTATTTATATTTATCATTTCTAATATGAATTAGGTCCCTAAATTTCCATTGAAATCCTTTGAATTGTTGCCCGAATATTAAGCATTCAATTCCGAGTTCGCTCTTTTTTTTCCTCTATTAATTCGCTTTTTATTGACAATACCGTGCTTTTCTGATTTCGTACGTCTTTTATCTATTTATATTTATCATTTATAATATGAATTAGGTCCCTAAATTTCCATTGAAATCCTTTGAATTGTTGCCCGAATATTAAGCATTCAATTCCGAGTTCGCTCTTTTTTTTCCTCTATTAATTCGCTTTTTATTGACAATACCGTGTTTTTCTGATTTCGTACGTCTTTTATCTATTTATATTTATCATTTCTAATATGAATTAGGTCCATAAATTTCCATTGAAATCCTTTGAATTGTTGCCCGAATATGAAGCATTCAATTTCGAGTTCGCTCTTTTTTTTCCTCTATTAAGTCGCTTTTTATTGACAATACCGTGTTTTTCTGATTTTGTACGTCTTTTATCTATTTATATTTATCATTTCTTATATGAATTAGGTCCCTAAATTTCCATTGAAATCCTTTGAATTGTTGCCCGAATATTAAGCATTCAATTCCGAGTTCGCTCTTTTTTTTCCTCTATTAATTCGCTTTTTATTGACAATACCGTGTTTTTCTGATTACGTAAGTCTTTTATCTATTTATATTTATCATTTATGATATGAATTAGGTCCCTAAATTTCCATTGAAATCCTTTGAATTGTTGCCCGAATATTAAGCATTCAATTCCGAGTTCGCTCTTTTTTTTCCTCTATTAATTCGCTTTTTATTGACAATACCGTGTTTTTCTGATTTCGTACGTCTTTTATCTATTTATATTTATCATTTCTAATATGAATTAGATCCCTAAATTTCCATTGAAATCCTTTGAATTGTTGCCCGAATATTAAGCATTCAATTCCGAGTTCGCTCTTTTTTTTCCTCTATTAATTCGCTTTTTATTGACAATACCGTGTTTTTCTGATTTCGTACGTCTTTTATCTATTTATATTTATCATTTCTAATATGAATTAGATCCCTAAATTTCCATTGAAATCCTTTGAATTGTTGCCCGAATATTAAGCATTCAATTCCGAGTTCGCTCTTTGTTTTCCTCTATTAATTCGCTTTTTATTGACAATACCGTGTTTTTTTGATTTCGTACGTCTTTTATCTATTTATATTTATCTTTCTAATATGAATTAGGTCCATAAATTTCCATTGAAATCCTTTGAATTGTTGCCCGAATATTAAGCATTCAATTCCGAGTTCGCTCTTTTTTTTCCTCTATTAATTCGCTTTTTATTGACAATACCGTGTTTTTCTGATTTCGTACGTCTTTTATCTATTTATATTTATCATTTCTAATATTAATTAGGTCCCTAAATTTCCATGGAAATCCTTTGAATTGTTGCCCGAATATTAAGCATTCAATTCCGAGTTCGCTCTTTTTTTTCCTCTATTAATTCGCTTTTTATTGACAATACCGTGTTTTTCTGATTTCGTACGTCTTTTATCTATTTATATTTATCATTTCTAATATGAATTAGGTCCCTAAATTTCCATTGAAATCCTTTGAATTGTTGCCCGAATATTAAGCATTCAATTCCGAGTTCGCTCTTTTTTTTCCTCTATTAATTCGCTTTTTATTGACAATACCGTGTTTTTCGGATCTCGTACCTCTTTTATCTATTTATATTTATCATTTCTAATATGAATTAGGTCCCTAAATTTCCATGGAAATCCTTTGAATTGTTGCCCGAATATTAAGCATTCAATTCCGAGTTCGCTCTTTTTTTTCCTCTATTAATTCGCTTTTTATTGAAAATACCGTGTTTTTCTGATTTCGTACGTCTTTTATCTATTTATATTTATCATTTCTAATATGAATTATGTCCATAAATTTCCATTGAAATCCTTTGAATTGTTGCCCGAATATTAAGCATTCAATTCCGAGTTCGCTCTTTTTTTTCCTCTATTAATTCGCTTTTTATTGACAATACCGTGTTTTTCTGATTTCGTACGTCTTTTATCTCTTTATATTTATCATTTCTAATATGAATTATGTCCATAAATTTCCATTGAAATCCTTTGAATTGTTGCCCGAATATTAAGCATTCAATTCCGAGTTCGCTCTTTTTTTTCCTCTATTAATTCGCTTTTTATTGACAATACCGTGTTTTTCTGATTTCGTACGTCTTTTATCTATTTATATTTATCATTTCTAATATGAATTAGGTCCCTAAATTTCCATTGAAATCCTTTGAATTGTTGCCCGAATATTAAGCATTCAATTCCGAGTTCGCTCTTTTTTTTCCTCTATTAATTCGCTTTTTATTGACAATACCGTGTTTTTCTGATTTCGTACGTCTTTTATCTATTTATATTTATCATTTCTAATATGAATTAGGTCCCTAAATTTCCATTGAAATCCTTTGAATTGTTGCCCGAATATTAAGCATTCAATTCCGAGTTCGCTCTTTTTTTTCCTCTATTAATTCGCTTTTTATTGACAATACCGTGTTTTTCTGATTTCGTACGTCTTTTATCTATTTATATTTATCATTTCTAATATGAATTAGGTCCCTAAATTTCCATTGAAATCCTTTGAATTGTTGCCCGAATATTAAGCATTCAATTCCGAGTTCGCTCTTTTTTTTCCTCTATTAATTCGCTTTTTATTGACAATACCGTGTTTTTCTGATTTCGTACGTCTTTTATCTATTTATATTTATCATTTCTAATATGAATTAGGTCCCTAAATTTCCATGGAAATCCTTTGAATTGTTGCCCGAATATTAAGCATTCAATTCCGAGTTCCCTCTTTTTTTTCCTCTATTAATTCGCTTTTTATTGACAATACCGTGTTTTTCTGATTTCGTACGTCTTTTATCTATTTATATTTATCATTTATAATATGAATTAGGTCCCTAAATTTCCATTGAAATCCTTTGAATTGTTGCCCGAATATTAAGCATTCAATTCCGAGTTCGCTCTTTTTTTTCCTCTATTAATTCGCTTTTTATTGACAATACCGTGTTTTTCGGATCTCGTACCTCTTTTATCTATTTATATTTATCATTTCTAATATGAATTAGGTCCCTAAATTTCCATGGAAATCCTTTGAATTGTTGCCCGAATATTAAGCATTCAATTCCGAGTTCGCTCTTTTTTTTCCTCTATTAATTCGCTTTTTATGGACAATACCGTGTTTTTCGGATCTCGTACGTCTTTTATCTATTTATATTTATCATTTCTAATATGAATTAGGTCCCTAAATTTCCTTTGAAATCCTTTGAATTGTTGCCCGAATATTAAGCATTCAATTCCGAGTTCGCTCTTTTTTTTCCTCTATTAATTCGCTTTTTATTGACAATACCGTGTTTTTCTGATTTCGTACGTCTTTTATCTATTTATATTTATCATTTGTAATATGAATTAGGTCCCTAAATTTCCATTGAAATCCTTTGAATTGTTGCCCGAATATTAAGCATTCAATTCCGAGTTCGCTCTTTTTTTTCCTCTATTAATTCGCTTTTTATTGACAATACCGTGTTTTTCTGATTTCGTACGTCTTTTATCTATTTATATTTATCATTTCTAATATGAATTAGGTCCCTAAATTTCCATTGAAATCCTTTGAATTGTTGCCCGAATATTAAGCATTCAATTCCGAGTTCGCCCTTTTTTTTCCTCTATTAATTCGCTTTTTATTGACAATACCGTGTTTTTCTGATTTCGTACGTCTTTTATCTATTTATATTTATCATTTCTAATATGAATTAGATCCCTAAATTTCCATTGAAATCCTTTGAATTGTTGCCCGAATATTAAGCATTCAATTCCGAGTTCGCTCTTTTTTTTCCTCTATTAATTCGCTTTTTATTGACAATACCGTGTTTTTCTGATTTCGTACGTCTTTTATCTATTTATATTTATCATTTATAATATGAATTAGGTCCCTAAATTTCCATTGAAATCCTTTGAATTGTTGCCCGAATATTAAGCATTCAATTCCGAGTTCGCTCTTTTTTTTCCTCTATTAATTCGCTTTTTATTGACAATACCGTGTTTTTCTGATTTCGTACGTCTTTTATCTATTTATATTTATCATTTCTAATATGAATTAGGTCCCTAAATTTCCATTGAAATCCTTTGAATTGTTGCCCGAATATTAAGCATTCAATTCCGAGTTCGCTCTTTTTTTACCTCTATTAATTCGCTTTTTATTGACAATACCGTGTTTTTCGGATCTCGTACCTCTTTTATCTATTTATATTTATCATTTCTAATATGAATTAGGTCCCTAAATTTCCATGGAAATCCTTTGAATTGTTGCCCGAATATTAAGCATTCAATTCCGAGTTCGCTCTTTTTTTTCCTCTATTAATTCGCTTTTTATTGACAATACCGTGTTTTTCTGATTTCGTACGTCTTTTATCTAATTATATTTATCATTTGTAATATGAATTATGTCCCTAAATTTCCATTGAAATCCTTTGAATTGTTGCCCGAATATTAAGCATTCAATTCCGAGTTCGCTCTTTTTTTTCCTCTATTAATTCGCTTTTTATTGACAATACCGTGTTTTTCTGATTTCGTACGTCTTTTATCTATTTATATTTATCATTTCTAATATGAATTAGGTCCCTAAATTTCCATTGAAATCCTTTGAATTGTTGCCCGAATATTAAGCATTCAATTCCGAGTTCGCCCTTTTTTTTCCTCTATTAATTCGCTTTTTATTGACAATACCGTGTTTTTCTGATTTCGTACGTCTTTTATCTATTTATATTTATCATTTCTAATATGAATTAGATCCCTAAATTTCCATTGAAATCCTTTGAATTGTTGCCCGAATATTAAGCATTCAATTCCGAGTTCGCTCTTTTTTTTCCTCTATTAATTCGCTTTTTATTGACAATACCGTGTTTTTCTGATTTCGTACGTCTTTTATCTATTTATATTTATCATTTCTAATATGAATTAGGTCCATAAATTTCCATTGAAATCCTTTGAACTTTGCTCGATTATTAAGCATTCAATTCCGAGTTCGCTCTTTTTTTTCCTCTATTAATTCGCTTTTTATTGACAATACCGTGTTTTTCTGATTTCGTACGTCTTTTATCTATTAATATTTATAATTTCTAATATGAATTAGGTCCCTAAATTTCCATTGAAATCCTTTGAATTGTTGCCCGAATATTAAGCATTCAATTCCGAGTTCGCTCTTTTTTTTCCTCTATTAATTCGCTTTTTAGTGACAATACCGTGTTTTTCTGATTTCGTACGTCTTTTATCTATTTATATTTATCATTTCTAATATTAATCAGGTCCCTAAATTTCCATGGAAATCCTTTGAATTGTTGCCCGAATATTAAGCATTCAATTCCGAGTTCGCTCTTTTTTTTCCTCTATTAATTCGCTTTTTATTGACAATACCGTGTTTTTCTGATTTCGTACGTCTTTTATCTATTTATATTTATCATTTCTAATATGAATTAGGTCCCTAAATTTCCATTGAAATCCTTTGAATTGTTGCCCGAATATTAAGCATTCAATTCCGAGTTCGCTCTTTTTTTTCCTCTATTAATTCGCTTTTTATTGACAATACCGTGTTTTTCGGATCTCGTACCTCTTTTATCTATTTATATTTATCATTTCTAATATGAATTAGGTCCCTAAATTTCCATGGAAATCCTTTGAATTGTTGCCCGAATATTAAGCATTCAATTCCGAGTTCGCTCTTTTTTTTCCTCTATTAATTCGCTTTTTATTGACAATACCGTGTTTTTCTGATTTCGTACGTCTTTTATCTATTTATATTTATCATTTCTAATATGAATTAGGTCCCTAAATTTCCATTGAAATCCTTTGAATTGTTGCCCGAATATTAAGCATTCAATTCCGAGTTCGCTCTTTTTTTTCCTCTATTAATTCGCTTTTTATTGACAATACCGTGTTTTTTTGATTTCGTACGTCTTTTATCTATTTATATTTATCATTTCTAATATGAATTAGGTCCATAAATTTCCATTCAAATCCTTTGAATTGGTGCCCGAATATTAAGCATTCAATTCCGAGTTCGCTCTTTTTTTTCCTCTATTAATTCGCTTTTTATTGACAATACCGTGTTTTTCTGATTTCGTACGTCTTTTATCTATTTATATTTATCATTTCTAATATTAATTAGGTCCCTAAATTTCCATGGAAATCCTTTGAATTGTTGCCCGAATATTAAGCATTCAATTCCGAGTTCGCTCTTTTTTTTCCTCTATTATTTCGCTTTTTATTGACAATACCGTGTTTTTCTGATTTCGTACGTCTTTTATCTATTTATATTTATCATTTCTAATATGAATTAGGTCCCTAAATTTCCATTGAAATCCTTTGAATTGTTGCCCGAATATTAAGCATTCAATTCCGAGTTCGCTCTTTTTTTTCCTCTATAAATTCGCTTTTAATTGACAATACCGTGTTTTTCGGATCTCGTACCTCTTTTATCTATTTATATTTATCATTTCTAATATGAATTAGTTCCCTAAATTTCCATGGAAATCCTTTGAATTGTTGCCCGAATATTAAGCATTCAATTCCGAGTTCGCTCTTTTTTTTCCTCTATTAATTCGCTTTTTATTGACAATACCGTGTTTTTCTGATTTCGTACGTCTTTTATCTATTTATATTTATCATTTCTAATATGAATTAGGTCCCTAAATTTCCATTGAAATCCTTTGAATTGTTGCCCGAATATTAAGCATTCAATTCCGAGTTCGCTCTTTTTTTTCCTCTATTAATTCGCTTTTTATTGACAATACCGTGTTTTTCTGATTTCGTACGTCTTTTATCTATTTATATTTATCATTTCTAATATGAATTATGTCCATAAATTTCCATTGAAATCCTTTGAATTGTTGCCCGAATATTAAGCATTCAATTCCGAGTTCGCTCTTTTTTTTCCTCTATTAATTCGCTTTTTATTGACAATACCGTGTTTTTCTGATTTCGTACGTCTTTTATCTATTTATATTTATCATTTCTAATATGAATTAGGTCCCTAAAAATCCATTGAAATCCTTTGAATTGTTGCCCGAATATTAAGCATTCAATTCCGAGTTCGCTCTTTTTTTTCCTCTATTAATTCGCTTTTTATTGACAATACCGTGTTTTTCTGATTTCGTACGTCTTTTATCTATTTATATTTATCATTTCGAATATGAATTATGTCCATAAATTTCCATTGAAATCCTTTGAATTGTTGCCCGAATATTAAGCATTCAATTCCGAGTTCGCTCTTTTTTTTCCTCTATTAATTCGCTTTTTATTGACAATACCGTGTTTTTCTGATTTCGTACGTCTTTTATCTATTTATATTTATCATTTATAATATGAATTAGGTCCCTAAATTTCCATTGAAATCCTTTGAATTGTTGCCCGAATATTAAGCATTCAATTCCGAGTTCGCTCTTTTTTTTCCTCTATTAATTCGCTTTTTATTGACAATACCGTGTTTTTCTGATTTCGTACGTCTTTTATCTATTTATATTTATCATTTCTAATATGAATTAGGTCCCTAAATTTCCATTGAAATCCTTTGAATTGTTGCCCGAATATTAAGCATTCAATTCCGAGTTCGCTCTTTTTTTTCCTCTATTAATTCGCTTTTTATTGACAATACCGTGTTTTTCTGATTTCGTACGTCTTTTATCTATTTATATTTATCATTTCTAATATGAATTATGTCCCTAAATTTCCATTGAAATCCTTTGAATTGTTGCCCGAATATTAAGCATTCAATTCCGAGTTCGCTCTTTTTTTTCCTCTATTAATTCGCTTTTTATTGACAATACCGTGTTTTTCTGATTTCGTACGTCTTTTATCTATTTATATTTATCATTTCTAATATGAATTAGGTCCCTAAATTTCCATTGAAATCCTTTGAATTGTTGCCCGTATATTAAGCATTCAATTCCGAGTTCGCTCTTTTTTTTCCTCTATTAATTCGCTTATTATTGACAATACCGTGTTTTTCTGATTTCGTACGTCTTTTATCTATTTATATTTATCATTTCTAATATGAATTAGGTCCCTAAATTTCCATTGAAATCCTTTGAATTGTTGCCCGAATATTAAGCATTCAATTCCGAGTTCGCTCTTTTTTTTCCTCTATTAATTCGCTTTTGATTGACAATACCGTGTTTTTCTGATTTCGTACGTCTTTTATCTATTTATATTTATCATTTCTAATATGAATTATGTCCATAAATTTCCATTGAAATCCTTTGAATTGTTGCCCGAATATTAAGCATTCAATTCCGAGTTCGCTCTTTTTTTTCCTCTATTAATTCGCTTTTTATTGACAATACCGTGTTTTTCTGATTTCGTACGTCTTTTATCTATTTATATTTATCATTTCTAATATGAATTAGGTCCCTAAATTTCCATTGAAATCCTTTGAATTGTTGCCCGAATATTAAGCATTCAATTCCGAGTTCGCTCTTTTTTTTCCTCTATTAATTCGCTTTTTATTGACAATACCGTGTTTTTCTGATTTCGTACGTCTTTTATCTATTTATATTTATCATTTCTAATATGAATTAGGTCCCTAAATTTCCATTGAAATCCTTTGAATTGTTGCCCGAATATTAAGCATTCAATTCCGAGTTCGCTCTTTTTTTTCCTCTATTAATTCGCTTTTTATTGACAATACATTGTTTTTCTGATTTCGTACGTCTTTTATCTATTTATATTTATCATTTCTAATATGAATTAGGTCCCTAAATTTCCATTGAAATCCTTTGAATTGTTGCCCGAATATTAAGCATTCAATTCCGAGTTCGCTCTTTTTTTTCCTCTATTAATTCGCTTTCTATTGACAATACCGTGTTTTTCTGATTTCGTACGTCCTTTATCTATTTATATTTATCATTTCGAATATGAATTATGTCCATAAATTTCCATTGAAATCCTTTGAATTGTTGCCCGAATATTAAGCATTCAATTCCGAGTTCGCTCTTTTTTTCCTCTATTAATTCGCTTTTTATTGACAATACCGTGTTTTTCTGATTTCGTACGTCTTTTATCTATTTATATTTATCATTTCTAATATGAATTATGTCCATAAATTTCCATTGAAATCCTTTGAATTGTTGCCCGAATATTAAGCATTCAATTCCGAGTTCGCTCTTTTTTTTCCTCTATTAATTCGCTTTTTTTTGACAATACCGTGTTTTTCTGATTTCGTACGTCTTTTATCTATTTATATTTATCATTTCTAATATGAATTAGGTCCCTAAATTTCCATTGAAATCCTTTGAATTGTTGCCCGAATATTAAGCATTCAATTCCGAGTTCGCTCTTTTTTTTCCTCTATTAATTCGCTTTTTATTGACAATACCGTGTTTTTCTGATTTCGTACGTCTTTTATCTATTTATATTTATCATTTCTAATATGAATTAGGTCCCTAAATTTCCATTGAAATCCTTTGAATTGTTGCCCGAATATTAAGCATTCAATTCCGAGTTCGCTCTTTTTTTTCCTCTATTAATTCGCTTTTTATTGACAATACATTGTTTTTCTGATTTCGTACGTCTTTTATCTATTTATATTTATCATTTCTAATATGAATTAGGTCCCTAAATTTCCATTGAAATCCTTTGAATTGTTGCCCGAATATTAAGCATTCAATTCCGAGTTCGCTCTGTTTTTTCCTCTATTAATTCGCTTTTTATTGACAATACCGTGTTTTTCTGATTTCGTACGTCTTTTATCTATTTATATTTATCATTTCTAATATGAATTAGGTCCCTAAATTTCCATTGAAATCCTTTGAATTGTTGCCCGAATATTAAGCATTCAATTCCGAGTTCGCTCTTTTTTTTCCTCTATTAATTCGCTTTTTATTGACAATACCGTGTTTTTCTGATTTCGTACGTCTTTTATCTATTTATATTTATCATTTCTAATATGAATTAGGTCCCTAAATTTCCATTGAAATCCTTTGAATTGTTGCCCGAATATTAAGCATTCAATTCCGAGTTCGCTCTTTTTTTTCCACTATTAATTCGCTTTTTATTGACAATACCGTGTTTTTCTGATTTCGTACGTCTTTTATCTATTTATATTTATCATTTCTAATATGAATTAGGTCCCTATATTTCCATTGAAATCCTTTGAATTGTTGCCCGAATATTAAGCATTCAATTCCGAGTTCGCTCTTTTTTTCCTCTATTAATTCGCTTTTTATTGACAATACCGTGTTTTTCTGATTTCGTACGTCTTTTATCTATTTATATTTATCATTTATAATATGAATTAGGTCCCTCAATCTCCATTGAAATCCTTTGAATTGTTGCCCGAATATTAAGCATTCAATTCCGAGTTCGCTCTTTTTTTTCCTCTATTAATTCGCTTTTTATTGACAATACCGTGTTTTTCTGATTTCGTACGTCTTTTATCTATTTATATTTATCATTTCTAATATGAATTAGGTCCCTAAATTTCCATTGAAATCCTTTGAATTGTTGCCCGAATATTAAGCATTCAATTCCGAGTTCGCTCTTTTTTTTCCTCTATTAATTCGCTTTTTATTGACAATACCGTGCTTTTCTGATTTCGTACGTCTTTTATCTATTTATATTTATCATTTATAATATGAA
>JAVFHJ010000063.1:0-13417 GCA_037158775.1 Hetaerina titia
TTTTCAACAATTGGTTTAGTCACAAAACATGAATAATGCGCATAAAATGACGATCGGAAACCAAAAATCAAATTTTCAATGGAAATATTCCTCTTATTTAATACATGCCTAAAGTATAGGGAAAACGCACTGACACTTGTTGCCATATCTCGACAACGGTTTAAAATATTTCGATGGGACTTTTCAAGAATTTTTTTTTAGTCACAAAACATGAATAATGCGCATAAAATGACGATCGGAAACCAAAAATCAAATTTTCAAAGGAAATAGGCCTCTTATTTAATACATGCTAAAGTATAGGGAAAACGCACTGACACTTGTTGCCATATCTCGACAACGGTTTAAAATATTTCGATGGGACTTTTCAACAATTGGTTTAGTCACAAAACATGAATAATGCGCATGAAATGAACGATCGGAAACCAAAAATCAAATTTTCAATGGAAATATTCCTCTTATTTAATACATGCTAAAGTATAGGGAAAACGCACTGACACTTGTTGCCATATCTCGACAACGTGTGTTTAAAATATTTCGATGGGACTTTTCAACAATTGGTTTAGTCACAAAACATGAATAATGCGCATAAAATGACGATCGGAAACCAAAAATCAAATTTTCAAAGGAAATAGGCCTCTTATTTAATACATGCTAAAGTATAGGGGAAAACGCACTGACACTTGTTGCCATATCTCGACAACGGTTTTAAAATATTTCGATGGGACTTTTCAACAATTGGTTTAGTCACAAAACATGAATAATGCGCATAAAATGACGATCGGAAACCAAAATCAAATTTTCAATGGAAATATTCCTCTTATTTAATACATGCTAAAGTATAGGGAAAACGCACTGACACTTGTTGCCATATCTCGACAACGGTTTTAAAATATTTCGATGGGACTTTTCAACAATTGGTTTAGTCACAAAACATGAATAATGCGCATAAAATGACGATCGGAAACCAAAAATCAAATTTTCAAAGGAAATAGGCCTCTTATTTAATACATGCTAAAGTATAGGGAAAACGCACTGACACTTGTTGCCATATCTCGACAACGGTTTAAAATATTTCGATGGGACTTTTCAACAATTGGTTTAGTCACAAAACATGAATAATGCAAAACATGAATAATGCGCATAAAATGACGATCGGAAACCAAAAATCAAATTTTCAATGGAAATAGGCCTCTTATTTAATACATGCTAAAGTATAGGGAAAACGCACTGACACTTGTTGCCATATCTCGACAACGGTTTAAAATATTTCGATGGGACTTTTCAAGAATTGGTTTAGTCACAAAACATGAATAATGCGCATAAAATGACGATCGGAAACCAAAAATCAAGTTTTCAATGAAATAGGCCTCTTATTTAATACATGCTAAAGTATAGGGAAAACGCACTGACACTTGTTGCCATATCTCGACAACGGTTTAAAATATTTCGATGGGACTTTTCAAGAATTGGTTTAGTCACAAAACATGAATAATGCGCATAAAATGACGATCGGAAACCAAAAATCAAATTTTCAAAGGAAATAGGCCTCTTATTTAATACATGCTAAAGTATAGGGAAAACGCACTGACACTTGTTGCCATATCTCGACAACGGTTTAAAATATTTCGATGGGACTTTTCAAGAATTGGTTTAGTCACAAAACATGAATAATGCGCATAAAATGACGATCGGAAACCAAAAATCAAATTTTCAAAGGAAATAGGCCTCTTATTTAATACATGCTAAAGTATAGGGAAAACGCACTGACACTTGTTGCCATATCTCGACAACGGTTTAAAATATTTCGATGGGACTTTTCAAGAATTGGTTTAGTCACAAAACATGAATAATGCGCATAAAATGACGATCGGAAACCAAAAATCAAATTTTCAAAGGAAGTAGGCCTCTTATTTAATACATGTTAAAGTATAGGGAAAACGCACTGACACTTGTTGCCATATCTCGACAACGGTTTAAAATATTTCGATGGGACTTTTCAACAATTGGTTTAGTCACAAAACATGAATATTGCGCATAAAATGACGATCGGAAACCAAAAATCAAATTTTCAAAGGAAATAGGCCTCTTATTTAATACATGCTAAAGTATAGGGAAAACGCACTGACACTTGTTGCCATATCTCGACAACGGTTTAAAATATTTCGATGGGACTTTTCAACAATTGGTTTAGTCACAAAACATGAATAATGCGCATAAAATGACGATCGGAAACCAAAAATCAAATTTTCAAAGGAAATAGGCCTCTTATTTAATACATGCTAAAGTATAGGGAAAACGCACTGACACTTGTTGCCATATCTCGACAACGGTTTAAAATATTTCGATGGGACTTTTCAAGAATTGGTTTAGTCACAAAACATGAATAATGCGCATAAAATGACGATCGGAAACGAAAAATCAAATTTTCAAAGGAAATAGGCCTCTTATTTAATACATGCTAAAGTATAGGGAAAACGCACTGACACTTGTTGCCATATCTCGACAACGGTTTAAAATATTTCGATGGGACTTTTCAACAATTGGTTTAGTCACAAAACATGAATAATGCGCATAAAATGACGATCGGAAACCAAAAATCAAATTTTCAAAGGAAATAGGCCTCTTATTTAATACATGCTAAAGTATAGGGAAAACGCACTGACACTTGTTGCCATATCTCGACAACGGTTTAAAATATTTCGATGGGACTTTTCAACAATTGGTTTAGTCACAAAACATGAATAATGCGCCTAAAATGACGATCGGAAACCAAAAATCAAATTTTCAAAGGAAATAGGCCTCTTTTTAATACATGCTAAAGTATAGGGAAAACGCACTGACACTCGTTGCCATATCTCGACAACGGTTTGAAATATTTCGATGGGACTTTTCAACAATTGGTTTAGTCACAAAACATGAATAATGCGCATAAAATGACGATCGGAAACCAAAAATCAAATTTTCAATGGAAATAGGCCTCTTATTTAATACATGCTAAAGTATAGGGAAAACGCACTGACACTCGTTGCCATATCTCGACAACGGTTTAAAATATTTCGATGGGACTTTTCAACAATTGGTTTAGTCACAAAACATGAATAATGCGCATAAAATGACGATCGGAAACCAAAAATCAAATTTTCAATGGAAATAGGCCTCTTATTTAATACATGCTAAAGTATAGGGAAAACGCACTGACACTTGTTGCCATATCTCGACAACGGTTTGAAATATTTCGATGGGACTTTTCAACAATTGGTTTAGTCACAAAACATGAATATTGCGCATAAAATGACGATCGGAAACCAAAAATCAAATTTTCAAAGGAAATAGGCCTCTTATTTAATACATGCTAAAGTATAGGGAAAACGCACTGACACTTGTTGCCATATCTCGACAACGGTTTAAAATATTTCGATGGGACTTTTCAACAATTGGTTTAGTCACAAAACATGAATAATGCGCATAAAATGACGATCGGAAACCAAAAATCAAATTTTCAAAGGAAATAGGCCTCTTATTTAATACATGCTAAAGTATAGGGAAAACGCACTGACACTTGTTGCCATATCTCGACAACGGTTTAAAATATTTCGATGGGACTTTTCAAGAATTGGTTTAGTCACAAAACATGAATAATGCGCATAAAATGACGATCGGAAACCAAAAATCAAATTTTCAAAGGAAATAGGCCTCTTATTTAATACATGCTAAAGTATAGGGAAAACGCACTGACACTTGTTGCCATATCTCGACAACGGTTTGAAATATTTCGATGGGACTTTTCAACAATTGGTTTAGTCACAAAACATGAATAATGCGCATAAAATGACGATCGGAAACCAAAAATCAAATTTTCAAAGGAAATAGGCCTCTTATTTAATACATGCTAAAGTATAGGGAAAACGCACTGACACTTGTTGCCATATCTCGACAACGGTTTAAAATATTTCGATGGGACTTTTCAAGAATTGGTTTAGTCACAAAACATGAATAATGCGCATAAAATGACGATCGGAAACCAAAAATCAAATTTTCAATGGAAATAGGCCTCTTATTTAATACATGCTAAAGTATAGGGAAAGCGCACTGACACTTGTTTCCATATCTCGATAACGGTTTAAAATATTTCGATGGGACTTTTCAACAATTGGTTTAGTCACAAAACATGAATAATGCGCATAAAATGACGATCGGAAACCAAAAATCAAATTTTAAATGGAAATATTCCTCTTATTTAATACATGCTAAAGTATAGGGAAAACGCACTGACACTTGTTGCCATATCTCGACAACGGTTTAAAATATTTCGATGGGACTTTTCAACAATTGGTTTAGTCACAAAACATGAATAATGCGCATAAAATGACGATCGGAAACCAAAAATCAAATTTTCAATGGAAATAGGCCTCTTATTTAATACATGCTAAAGTATAGGGAAAACGCACTGACACTTGTTGCCATATCTCCACAACGGTTTAAAATATTTCGATGGGACTTTTCAACAATTGGTTTAGTCACAAAACATGAATAATGCGCATAAAATGACGATCGGAAACCAAAAATCAAATTTTCAATGGAAATAGGCCTCTTATTTAATACATGCTAAAGTATAGGGAAAACGCACTGACACTTGTTGCCATATCTCGACAACGGTTTAAAATATTTCGATGGGACTTTTCAACAATTGGTTTAGTCACAAAACATGAATAATGCGCATAAAATGACGATCGGAAACCAAAAATCAAATTTTCAATGGAAATAGACCTCTTATTTAATACATGCTAAAGTATAGGGAAAACGCACTGACACTTGTTGCCATATCTCGACAACGGTTTAAAATATTTCGATGGGACTTTTCAACAATTGGTTTAGTCACAAAACATGAATAATGCGCATAAAATGACGATCGGAAACCAAAAATCAAATTTTCAATGGAAATATTCCTCTTATTTAATACATGCTAAAGTATAGGGAAAACGCGCTGACACTTGTTGCCATATCTCGACAACGGTTTAAAATATTTCGATGGGACTTTTCAACAATTGGTTTAGTCACAAAACATGAATAATGCGCAACAAATGACGATCGGAAACCAAAAATCAAATTTTCAATGGAAATATTCCTCTTATTTAATACATGCTAAAGTATAGGGAAAACGCACTGACACTTGTTGCCATATCTCGACAACGGTTTAAAATATTTCGATGGGACTTTTCAACAATGTGTTTAGTCACAAAACATGAATAATGCGCATAAAATGACGATCGGAAACCAAAAATCAAATTTTCAATGGAAATAGGCCTCTTATTTAATACATGCTAAAGTATAGGGAAAACGCACTGACACTTGTTGCCATATCTCGACAACGGTTTAAAATATTTCGATGGGACTTTTCAACAATTGGTTTAGTCACAAAACATGAATAATGCGCATAAAATGACGATCGGAAACCAAAAATCAAATTTTCAATGGAAATATTCCTCTTATTTAATACATGCTAAAGTATAGGGAAAACGCACTGACACTTGTTGCCATATCTCGACAACGGTTTAAAATATTTCGATGGGACTTTTCAACAATTGGTTTAGTCACAAAACATGAATAATGCGCATAAAATGACGATCGGAAACCAAAAATGAAATTTTCAATGGAAATAGGCCTCTTATTTAATACATGCTAAAGTATAGGGAAAACGCACTGACACTTGTTGCCATATCTCGACAACGGTTTAAAATATTTCGATGGGACTTTTCAACAATTGGTTTAGTCACAAAACATGAATAATGCGCATAAAATGACGATCGGAAACCAAAAATCAAATTTTCAATGGAAATAGGCCTCTTATTTAATACATGCTAAAGTATAGGGAAAACGCACTGACACTTGTTGCCATATATCGACAACGGTTTAAAATATTTCGATAGGACTTTTCAACAATTGGTTTAGTCACAAAACATGAATAATGCGCATAAAATGACGATCGGAAACCAAAAATCAAATTTTCAATGGAAATAGGCCTCTTTTTTAATACATGCTAGAGTATAGGGAAAACGCACTGACACTTGTTGCCATATCTCGACAACGGTTTAAAATATTTCGATGGGACTTTTCAACAATTGGTTTCGTCACAAAACATGAATAATGCGCATAAAATGACGATCGGAAACCAAAAATCAAATTTTCAATGGAAATAGGCCTCTTATTTAATACATGCTAAAGTATAGGGAAAACGCACCGACACTTGTTGCCATATCTCGACAACGGTTTAAAATATTTCGATGGGACTTTTCAACAATTGGTTTAGTCACAAAACATGAATAATGCGCATAAAATGACGATCGGAAACCAAAAATCAAATTTTCAATGGAAATAGGCCTCTTATTTAATACATGCTAAAGTATAGGGAAAACGCACTGACACTTGTTGCCATATCTCGACAACGGTTTAAAATATTTCGATGGGACTTTTCAACAATTGGTTTAGTCACAAAACATGAATAATGCGCAACAAATGACGATCGGAAACCAAAAATCAAATTTTCAATGGAAATAGGCCTCTTATTTAATGCATGCTAAAGTATAGGAAAAACGCACTGACACTTGTTGCCATATCTCGACAACGGTTTAAAATATTTCAATGGGACTTTTCAACAATTGGTTTAGTCACAAAACATGAATAATGCGCAACAAATGACGATCGGAAACCAAAAATCAAATTTTCAATTGAAATAGGCCTCTTATTTAATACATGCTAAAGTATAGGGAAAACGCACTGACACTTGTTGCCATATCTCGACAACGGTTTAAAATATTTCGATGGGACTTTTCAACAATTGGTTTAGTCACAAAACATGAATATTGCGCAACAAATGACGATCGGAAACCAAAAATCAAATTTTCAATGGAAATAGGCCTCTTATTTAATACATGCTAAAGTATAGGGAAAACGCACTGACACTTGTTGCCATATCTCGACAACGGTTTAAAGTATTTCGATGGGACTTTTCAACAATTGGTTTAGTCACAAAACATGAATAATGCGCAACAAATGACGATCGGAAACCAAAAATCAAATTTTCAATGGAAATAGGTCTCTTATTTAATACATGCTAAAGTATAGGGAAAACGCACTGACACTTGTTGCCATATCTCGACAACGGTTTAAAATATTTCGATGGGACTTTTCAACAATTGGTTTAGTCACAAAACATGAATAATGCGCAACAAATGACGATCGGAAACCAAAAATCAAATTTTCAATGGAAATAGGTCTCTTATTTAATACATGCTAAAGTATAGGGAAAACGCACTGACACTTGTTGCCATATCTCGACAACGGTTTAAAATATTTCGATGGGACTTTTCAACAATTGGTTTAGTCACAAAACATGAATAATGCGCAACAAATGACGATCGGAAACCAAAAATCAAATTTTCAATGGAAATAGGCCTCATATTTAATACATGCTAAAGTATAGGGAAAACGCACTGACACTTGTTGCCATATCTCGACAACGGTTTAAAATATTTCGATGGGACTTTTCAACAATTGGTTTAGTCACAAAACATGAATAATGCGCAACAAATGACGATCGGAAACCAAAAATCAAATTTTCAATGGAAATAGGCCTCTTATTTAATACATGCTAAAGTATAGGGATAACGCACTGACACTTGTTGCCATATCTCGACAACGGTTTAAAATATTTCGATGGGACTTTTCAACAATTGGTTTAGTCACAAAACATGAATAATGCACAACAAATGACGATCGGAAACCAAAAATCAAATTTTCAATGGAAATATGCCTCTTATTTAATACATGCTAAAGTATAGGGAAAACGCACTGACACTTGTTGCCATATCTCGACAACGGTTTAAAATATTTCGATGGGACTTTTCAACAATTGGTTTAGTCACAAAACATGAATAATGCGCATAAAATGACGATCGGAAACCAAAAATCAAATTTTCAAAGGAAATAGGCCTCTTATTTAATACATGCTAAAGTATAGGGAAAACGCACTGACACTTGTTGCCATATATCGACAACGGTTTAAAATATTTCGATGGGACTTTTCAACAATTGGTTTAGTCACAAAACATGAATAATGCGCATAAAATGACGATCGGAAACCAAAAATCAAATTTTCAATGGAAATAGGCCTCTTTTTTAATACATGCTAGAGTATAGGGAAAACGCACTGACACTTGTTGCCATATCTCGACAACGGTTTAAAATATTTCGATGGGACTTTTCAACAATTGCTTTCGTCACAAAACATGAATAATGCGCATAAAATGACGATCGGAAACCAAAAATCAAATTTTCAATGGAAATAGGCCTCTTATTTAATACATGCTAAAGTATAGGGAAAACGCACCGACACTTGTTGCCATATCTCGACAACGGTTTAAAATATTTCGATGGGACTTTTCAACAATTGGTTTAGTCACAAAACATGAATAATGCGCATAAAATGACGATCGGAAACCAAAAATCAAATTTTCAATGGAAATAGGCCTCTTATTTAATACATGCTAAAGTATAGGGAAAACGCACTGACACTTGTTGCCATATCTCGACAACGGTTTAAAATATTTCGATGGGACTTTTCAACAATTGGTTTAGTCACAAAACATGAATATTGCGCAACAAATGACGATCGGAAACCAAAAATCAAATTTTCAATTGAAATAGGCCTCTTATTTAATACATGCTAAAGTATAGGGAAAACGCACTGACACTTGTTGCCATATCTCGACAACGGTTTAAAATATTTCGATGGGACTTTTCAACAATTGGTTTAGTCACAAAACATGAATATTGCGCAACAAATGACGATCGGAAACCAAAAATCAAATTTTCAATGGAAATAGGTCTCTTATTTAATACATGCTAAAATATAGGGAAAACGCACTGACACTTGTTGCCATATCTCGACAACGGTTTAAAATATTTCGATGGGACTTTTCAACAATTGGTTTAGTCACAAAACATGAATAATGCGCAACAAATGACGATCGGAAACCAAAAATCAAATTTTCAATGGAAATAGGTCTCTTATTTAATACATGCTAAAGTATAGGGAAAACGCACTGACACTTGTTGCCATATCTCGACAACGGTTTAAAATATTTCGATGGGACTTTTCAACAATTGGTTTAGTCACAAAACATGAATAATGCGCAACAAATGACGATCGGAAACCAAAAATCAAATTTTCAATGGAAATAGGCCTCATATTTAATACATGCTAAAGTATAGGGAAAACGCACTGACACTTGTTGCCATATCTCGACAACGGTTTAAAATATTTCGATGGGACTTTTCAACAATTGGTTTAGTCACAAAACATGAATAATGCGCAACAAATGACGATCGGAAACCAAAAATCAAATTTTCAATGGAAATAGGCCTCTTATTTAATACATGCTAAAGTATAGGGATAACGCACTGACACTTGTTGCCATATCTCGACAACGGTTTAAAATATTTCGATGGGACTTTTCAACAATTGGTTTAGTCACAAAACATGAATAATGCGCAACAAATGACGATCGGAAACCAAAAATCAAATTTTCAATGGAAATATGCCTCTTATTTAATACATGCTAAAGTATAGGGAAAACGCACTGACACTTGTTGCCATATCTCGACAACGGTTTAAAATATTTCGATGGGACTTTTCAACAATTGGTTTAGTCACAAAAAATGAATAATGCGCAACAAATGACGATCGGAAACCAAAAATCAAATTTTCAATGGAAATAGGCCTCTTATTTAATACATGCTAAAGTATAGGGAAAACGCACTGACACTTGTTGCCATATCTCGACAACGGTTTAAAATATTTCGATGGGACTTTTCAAAAATTGGTTTAGTCAAAAAACATGAATAATGCGCAACAAATGACGATCGGAAACCAAAAATCAAATTTTCAATGGAAATAGGCCTCTTATTTAATACATGCTAAAGTATAGGGAAAACGCACTGACACTTGTTGCCATATCTCGACAACGGTTTAAAATATTTCGATGGGAC
This sequence comes from Hetaerina titia, assembly GCA_037158775.1. Classification (NCBI taxonomy): domain Eukaryota; kingdom Metazoa; phylum Arthropoda; class Insecta; order Odonata; family Calopterygidae; genus Hetaerina; species Hetaerina titia. Next base: position 10,048 of record JAVFHJ010000063.1, read on the forward strand.
TTTTCAACAATTGGTTTAGTCACAAAACATGAATAATGCGCATAAAATGACGATCGGAAACCAAAAATAAAATTTTCAATGGAAATAGGCCTCTTATTTAATACATGCTAAAGTATAGGGAAAACGCACTGACACTTGTTGCCATATCTCGACAACGGTTTAAAATATTTCGATGGGACTTTTCAACAATTGGTTTAGTCACAAAACATGAATAATGCGCATAAAATGACGATCGGAAACCAAAAATCAAATTTTCAATGGAAATATTCCTCTTATATAATACATGCTAAAGTATAGGGAAAACGCACTGACACTTGTTGCCATATCTCGACAACGGTTTAAAATATTTCGATGGGACTTTTCAACAATTGGTTTAGTCACAAAACATGAATAATGCGCATAAAATGACGATCGGAAACCAAAAATCAAATTTTCAATGGAAATAGGCCTCTTATTTAATACATGCTAAAGTATAGGGAAAACGCACTGACACTTGTTGCCATATCTCGACAACGGTTTAAAATATTTCGATGGGACTTTTCAACAATTGGTTTAGTCACAAAACATGAATAATGCGCAACAAATGACGATCGGAAACCAAAAATCAAATTTTCAATGGAAATAGGCCTCTTATTTAATACATGCTAAAGTATAGGGAAAACGCACTGACACTTGTTGCCATATCTCGACAACGGTTTAAAATATTTCGATGGGACTTTTCAACAATTGGTTTAGTCGCAAAACATGAATAATGCGCAACAAATGACGATCGGAAACCAAAAATCAAATTTTCAATGGAAATATTTCTCTTATTTAATACATGCTAAAGTATAGGGAAAACGCACTGACACTTGTTGCCATATCTCGACAACGGTTTAAAATATTTCGATGGGACTTTTCAACAATTGGTTTAGTCACAAAACATGAATAATGCGCAACAAATGACGATCGGAAACCAAAAATCAAATTTTCAATGGAAATATGCCTCTTATTTAATACATGCTAAAGTATAGGGAAAACGCACTGACACTTGTTGCCATATCTCGACAACGGTTTAAAATATTTCGATGGGACTTTTCAACAATTGGTTTAGTCACAAAACATGAATAATGCGCAACAAATGACGATCGGAAACCAAAAATCAAATTTTCAATGGAAATATGCCTCTTATTTAATACATGCTAAAGTATAGGGAAAACACTGACACTTGTTGCCATATCTCGACAACGGTGTAAAATATTTCGATGGGACTTTTCAACAATTGGTTTAGTCACAAAACATGAATAATGCGCATAAAATGACGATCGGAAACCAAAAATCAAATTTTTAATGGAAATATGCCTCTTATTTATTACATGCTAAAGTATAGGGAAAACGCACTGACACTTGTTGCCATATCTCGACAACGGTTTAAAATATTTCGATGGGACTTTTCAACAATTGGTTTAGTCACAAAACATGAATAATGCGCATAAAATGACGATCGGAAACCAAAAATCAAATTTTCAATGGAAATATGCCTCTTATTTAATACATGCTAAAGTATAGGGAAAACGCACTGACACTTGTTGCCATATCTCGACAACGGTTTAAAATATTTCGATGGGACTTTTCAACAATTGGTTTAGTCACAAAACATGAATAATGCGCAACAAATGACGATCGGAAACCAAAAATCAAATTTTCAATGGAAATAGGCCTCTTATTTAATACATGCTAAAGTATAGGGAAAACGCACTGACTCTTGTTGCCATATCTCGACAACGGTTTAAAATATTTCGATGGGACTTTTCAACAATTGGTTTAGTCACAAAACATGAATAATGCGCAACAAATGACGATCGGAAACCAAAAATCAAATTTTCAATGGAAATAGGCCTCTTATTTAATACATGCTAAAGTATAGGGAAAACGCACTGACACTTGTTGCCATATCTCGACAACGGTTTAAAATATTTCGATGGGACTTTTCAACAATTGGTTTAGTCACAAAACATGAATAATGCGCATAAAATGACGATCGGAAACCAAAAATCAAATTTTCAATGGAAATAGGCCTCTTATTTAATACATGCTAAAGTATAGGGAAAACGCACTGACACTTGTTGCCATATCTCGACAACGGTTTAAAATATTTCGATGGGACTTTTCAACAATTGGTTTAGTCACAAAACATGAATAATGCGCAACAAATGACGATCGGAAACCAAAAATCAAATTTTCAATGTAAATAGGCCTCTTATTTAATACATGCTAAAGTATAGGGAAAACGCACTGACACTTGTTGCCATATCTCGACAACGGTTTAAAATATTTCGATGGGACTTTTCAACAATTGGTTTAGTCACAAAACATGAATAATGCGCATAAAATGACGATCGGAAACCAAAAATCAAATTTTCAATGGAAATAGGCCTCTTATTTAATACATGCTAAAGTATAGGGAAAACGCACTGACACTTGTTGCCATATCTCGACAACGGTTTAAAATATTTCGATGGGACTTTTCAACAATTGGTTTAGTCACAAAACATGAATAATGCGCATAAAATGACGATCGGAAACCAAAAATCAAATTTTCAATGGAAATAGGCCTCTTATTTAATACATGCTAAAGTATAGGGAAAACGCACTGACACTTGTTGCCATATCTCGACAACGGTTTAAAATATTTCGATGGGACTTTTCAACAATTGGTTTAGTCACAAAACATGAATAATGCGCATAAAATGACGATCGGAAACCAAAAATCAAATTTTCAATGGAAATAGGCCTCTTATTTAATACATGCTAAAGTATAGGGAAAACGCACTGACACTTGTTGCCATATCTCGACAACGGTTTAAAATATTTCGATGGGACTTTTCAACAATTGGTTTAGTCACAAAACATGAATAATGCGCATAAAATGACGATCGGAAACCAAAAATCAAATTTTCAATGGAAATAGGCCTCTTATTTAATACATGCTAAAGTATAGGGAAAACGCACTGACACTTGTTGCCATATCTCGACAACGGTTTAAAATATTTCGATGGGACTTTTCAACAATTGGTTTAGTCACAAAACATGAATAATGCGCAACAAATGACGATCGGAAACCAAAAATCAAATTTTCAATGGAAATAGGCCTCTTATTTAATACATGCTAAAGTATAGGGAAAACGCACTGACACTTGTTGCCATATCTCGACAACGGTTTAAAATATTTCGATGGGACTTTTCAACAATTGGTTTAGTCACAAAACATGAATAATGCGCAACAAATGACGATCGGAAACCAAAAATCAAATTTTCAATGGAAATAGGCCTCTTATTTAATACATGCTAAAGTATAGGGAAAACGCACTGACACTTGTTGCCATATCTC
>JAVFHJ010000064.1:0-12993 GCA_037158775.1 Hetaerina titia
TTTTATGCGCATTTCTCGTGCTTTGTGTTCAAACCAATTGTTGAAATATCAAATTGGAATATTTCCAACCGTTGCCGAGATATGGCAACAAGTGTCAGTGCGTTTTCCTTATACTTTAGCATGTACTAAATAACAGGCATATTTCCATTGAAAGTTTAATTTTTGGTTTCCGATCGTCATTTTTAGCGCATTATTCGTGTTTTGTGTTCAAACCAATTGTTGAAAAATCCAATTGGAATATTTCCAACCGTTGCCGAGATATGGCAACAAGTGTCAGTGCGTTTTCCCTATACTTTAGCATGTACTAAATAACAAGCATATTTCCATGGAAAATTTAATTTTTGGTTTCCGATCGACATTTTTAGCGCATTATTCGTGTTTTGTGTTCAAACCAATTGTTGAAAAATCCAATTGGAATATTTCCAACCGTTGCCGAGATATGGCAACAAGTTTCAGTGCGTTTTCCCTATACTTTAGCATGTACTAAATAACAGGCATATTTCCATTGAAAATTTAATTTTTGGTTTCCGATCGTCATTTTTAGCGCATTATTCGTGTTTTGTGTTCAAACCAATTGTTGAAAAATCCAATTGGAATATTTCCAACCGTTGCCGAGATATGGCAACAAGTGTCAGTGCGTGTTCCCTATACTTTAGCATGTACTAAATAACAGGCATATTTCCATTGAAAATTTAATCTTTGGTTTCCGATCGTCATTTTAAGCGCATTATTCGTGTTTTGTGTTCAAACCAATTGTTGAAAAATCCAATTGGAATATTTCCAACCGTTGCCGAGATATGGCAACAAGTGTCAGTGCGTTTTCCCTATACTTTAGCATGTACTAAATAACAGGCATATTTCCATTGAAAATTAAATTTTTGGTTTCCGATCGTCATTTTTAGCGCATTATTCGTGTTTTGTGTTCAAACTAATTGTTGAAAAATCCAATTGGAATATTTCCAACCGTTGCCGAGATATGGCAACAAGTGTCAGTGCGTTTTCCCTATACTTTAGCATGTACTATATAACAGGCATATTTCCATTGAAAATTTAATTTTTGGTTTCCGATCGTCATTTTTAGCGCATTATTCGTGTTTTGTGTTCAAACCAATTGTTGAAAAATCCAATTGGAATATTTCCAACCGTTGCCGAGATATGGCAACAAGTGTCAGTGCGTTTTGCCTATACTTTAGCATGTACTAAATAACAGGCATATTTCCATTGAAAATTTAATTTTTGGTTTCCGATCGTCATTTTTAGCGCATTATTCGTGTTTTGTGTTCAAACCAATTGTTGAAAAATCCAATTGGAATATTTCCAACCGTTGCCGAGATATGGCAACAAGTGTCAGTGCGTTTTCCCTATACTTTAGCATGTACTAAATAACAGGCATATTTCCATTGAAAATTTAATTTTTGGTTTCCGATCGTCATTTTTAGCGCATTATTCGTGTTTTGTGTTCAAACCAATTGTTGAAAAATCCAATTGGAATATTTCCCACCGTTGCCGAGATATGGCAACAAGTGTCAGTGCGTTTTCCCTATACTTTTGCATTTACTAAATAACAGGCATATTTCCATTGAAAACTTAATTTTTGGTTTCCGATCGTCATTTTTAGCGCATTATTCGTGTTTTGTGTTCAAACCAATTGTTCAAAAATTCAATTGGAATATTTCCAACCGTTGCCGAGATATGGTACAAGTGTCAGTGCGTTTTCCCTATACTTTAGCATGTACTAAAAAACAGGCATATTTCCATTGAAAATTTAATTTTTGGTTTCCGATCATCATTTTTAGCGCATTATTCGTGTTTTGTGTTCAAACCATTTGCTGAAAAATCCAATTGGAATATTTCCAACCGTTGCCGAGATATGGCAACAAGTGTCAGTGCGTTTTCCCTATACTTTAGCATGTACTAAATAACAGGCATATTTCCATTGAAAATTTAATTTTTGGTTTCCGATCGTCATTTTTAGCGCATTATTCGTGTTTTGTGTTCAAACCAATTGTTGAAAAATCCAATTGGAATATTTCCAACCGTTGCCGAGATATGGCAACAAGTGTCAGTGCGTTTTCCCTATACTTTAGCATGTACTAAATAACAGGCATATTTCCATTGAAAATTTAATTTTTGGTTTCCGATCATCATTTTAAGCGCATTATTCGTGTTTTGTGTTCAAACCATTTGCTGAAAAATCCAATTGGAATATTTCCAACCGTTGCCGAGATATGGCAACAAGTGTCAGTGCGTTTTCCCTATACTTTAGCATGTACTAAATAACAGGCATATTTCCATTGAAAATTTAATTTTTGGTTTCCGATCATCATTTTTAGCGCATTATTCGTGTTTTGTGTTCAAACCAATTGTTGAAAAATCCAATTGGAATATTTCCAACCGTTGCCGAGATATGGCAACAAGTGTCAGTGCGTTTTCCCTATACTTTTGCATTTACTAAATAACAGGCATATTTCCATTGAAAACTTAATTTTTGGTTTCCGATCGTCATTTTTAGCGCATTATTCGTGTTTTGTGTTCAAACCAATTGTTCAAAAATTCAATTGGAATATTTCCAACCGTTGCCGAGATATGGTACAAGTGTCAGTGCGTTTTCCCTATACTTCAGCATGTACTAAATAACAGGCATGTTTCCATTAAAAAATTTAATTTTTGGTTTCCGATCGTCATTTTTAGCGCATTATTCGTGTTTTGTGTTCAAACCAATTGTTGAAAAATCCAATTGGAATATTTCCAACCGTTGCCGAGATATGGCAACAAGTGTCAGTGCGTTTTCCCTATACTTTAGCATGTACTAAATAACAGGCATATTTCCATTAAAAATTTAATTTTTGGTTTCCGATCGACATTTTTAGCGCATTATTCGTGTTTTGTGTTCAAACCAATTGTTGAAAAATCCAATTGGAATATTTCCAACCGTTGCCGAGATATGGCAACAAGTGTCAGTGCGTTTTCCCTATACTTTAGCATGAACTAAAAAACAAGCATATTTCCATGGAAAATTTAATTTTTGGTTTCCGATCGACATTTTTAGCGCATTTTTCGTGTTTTGTGTTCAAACCAATTGTTGAAAAATCCAATTGGAATATTTCCAACCGTTGCCGAGATATGGCAACAAGTTTCAGTGCGTTTTCCCTATACTTTAGCATGTACTAAATAACAGGCATATTTCCATTGAAAATTTAATTTTTGGTTTACGATCGTCATTTTATGCGCATTATTCGTGTTTTGTGTTCAAACCAATTGTTGAAAAATCCAATTGGAATATTTCCAACCGTTGCCGAGATATGGCAACAAGTGTCAGTGCGTTTTCCCTATACTTTAGCATGTACTAAATAACAGGCATATTTCCATTGAAAATTTAATTTTTGGTTTACGATCGTCATTTTATGCGCATTTCTCGTGTTTTGTGTTCAAACCAATTGTTGAAAAATCCAATTGGAATATTTCCAACCGTTGCCGAGATATGGCAACCAGTGTCAGTGCGTTTTCCCTATACTTTAGCATGTACTAAATAACAGGCATATTTCCATTGAAAGTTTAATTTTTGGTTTCCGATCGTCATTTTTAGCGCATTATTCGTGTTTTGTGTTCAAACCAATTGTTGAAAAATCCAATTTGAATATTTCCAACCGTTGCCGAGATATGGCAACAAGTGTCAGTGCGTTTTCCCTATACTTTAGCATGTACTAAATAACAGGCATGTTTCCATTGAAAATTTAATTTTTGGTTTCCGATCGTCATTTTTAGCGCATTATTCGTGTTTTGTGTTCAAACCAATTGTTGAAAAATCCAATTGGAATATTTCCAACCGGTTCCGATATATGGCAACAAGTGTCAGTGCGTTTGCCCTATACTTTAGCATGTACTAAATAACAAGCATATTTCCATGGAAAATTTAATTTTTGGTTTCCGATCGACATTTATAGCGCATTATTCGTGTTTTGTGTTCAAACCAATTGTTGAAAAATTCAATTGGAATATTTCCAACCGTTGCCGAGATATGGCAACAAGTTTCAGTGCGTTTTCCCTATACTTTAGCAGGTACTAAATAACAGGCATATTTCCATTGAAAATTTAATTTTTGGTTCCCGATCGACATTTTTAGCGCATTTTTCGTGTTTTGTGTTCAAACCAATTGTTGAAAAATCCAATTGGAATATTTCCAACCGTTGCCGAGATATGGCAACAAGTTTTAGTGCGTTTTTCCTATACTTAAGCATGTACTAAATAACAGGCATATGTCCATTGAAAATTTAATTTTTGGTTTACGATCGTCATTTTATGCGCATTATTCGTGTTCTGTGTTCAAACCAATTGTTGAAAAATCCAATTGGAATATTTCCAACCGCTACCGAAATATGGCAACAAGTGTCAGTGCGTTTTCCCTATACTTTAGCATGTACTAAATAACAGGCATATTTCCATTGAAAATTTAATTTTTGGTTTACGATCGTCATTTTATGCGCATTTCTCGTGCTTTGTGTTCAAACCAATTGTTGAAATATCAAATTGGAATATTTCCAACCGTTGCCGAGATATGGCAACAAGTGTCAGTGCGTTTTCCCTATACTTTAGCATGTACTAAATAACAGGCATATTTCCATTGAAAGTTTAATTTTTGGTTTCCGATCGTCATTTTTAGCGCATTATTCGTGTTTTGTGTTCAAACCAATTGTTGAAAAATCCAATTAGAATATTTCCAACCGTTGCCGAGATATGGCAACAAGTGTCAGTGCGTTTTCCCTATACTTTAGCATGTACTAAATAACAGGCATATTTCCATTAAAAATTTAATTTTTGGTTTCCGATCGTCATTTTTAGCGCATTTTTCGTGTTTTGTGTTCAAACCAATTCTTGAAAAATCCAATTGGAATATTTCCAACCGTTGCCTAGATATGGCAACAAGTGTCAGTGCGTTTTCCCTATACTTTAGCATGTACAAAATAACAGGCATATTTCCATTGAAAATTTAATTTTTGGTTTCCGATCGTCATTTTTAGCGCATTAATCGTGTTTTGTGTTCAAACCAATTGTTGAAAAATCCAATTGGAATATTTCCAACCGTTGCCGAGATATGGCAACAAGTGTCAGTGCGTTTTCCCTATACTTTAGCATGTACTAAATAACAGGCATGTTTCCATTGAAAATTTAATTTTTGGTTTCCGATCGTCATTTTATGCGCATTATTCGTGTTTTGTGTTCAAACCAATTGTTGAAAAATCCAATTGGAATATTTCCAACCGTTGCCGAGATATGGCAACAAGTGTCAGTGCGTTTTCCCTATACTTTAGCATGTACTAAATAACAAGCATATTTCCATGGAAAATTTAATTTTTGGTTTCCGATCGACATTTTTAGCGCATTATTCGTGTTTTGTGTTCAAACCAATTGTTGAAAAATCCAATTGGAATATTTCCAACCGTTGCCGAGATATGGCAACAAGTTTCAGTGCGTTTTCCCTATACTTTAGCATGTACTAAATAACAGGCATATTTCCATTGAAAATTTAATTTTTGGTTTCCGATCGTCATTTTTAGCGCATTATTCGTGTTTTGTGTTCAAACCAATTGTTGAAAAATCCAATTGGAATATTTCCAACCGTTGCCGAGATATGGCAACAAGTGTCAGGGCGTTTTCCCTATACTTTAGCATGTACTAAATAACAGGCATATTTCCATTGAAAATTTAATCTTTGGTTTCCGATCGTCATTTTAAGCGCATTATTACTGTTTTGTGTTCAAACCAATTGTTGAAAAATCCAATTGGAATATTTCCAACCGTTGCCGAGATATGGCAACAAGTGTCAGTGCGTTTTCCCTATACTTTAGCATGTACTAAATAACAGGCATATTTCCATTGAAAATTTAATTTTTGGTTTCCGATCGTCATTTTTAGCGCATTATTCGTGTTTTGTGTTCAAACTAATTGTTGAAAAATCCAATTGGAATATTTCCAACCGTTGCCGAGATATGGCAACAAGTGTCAGTGCGTTTTCCCTATACTTTAGCATGTACTAAATAACAGGCATATTTCCATTGAAAATTTAATTTTTGGTTTCCGATCGTCATTTTTAGCGCATTATTCGTGTTTTGTGTTCAAACCAATTGTTGAAAAATCCAATTGGAATATTTCCAACCGTTGCCGAGATATGGCAACAAGTGTCAGTGCGTTTTGCCTATACTTTAGCATGTACTAAATAACAGGCATATTTCCATTGAAAATTTAATTTTTGGTTTCCGATCGTCATTTTTAGCGCATTATTCGTGTTTTGTGTTCAAACCAATTGTTGAAAAATCCAATTGGAATATTTCCAACCGTTGCCGAGATATGGCAACAAGTGTCAGTGCGTTTTCCCTATACTTTAGCATGTACTAAATAACAGGCATATTTCCATTGAAAATTTAATTTTTGGTTTCCGATCGTCATTTTTAGCGCATTATTCGTGTTTTGTGTTCAAACTAATTGTTGAAAAATCCAATTGGAATATTTCCAACCGTTGCCGAGATATGGCAACAAGTGTCAGTGCGTTTTCCCTATACTTTAGCATGTACTAAATAACAGGCATATTTCCATTGAAAATTTAATTTTTGGTTTCCGATCGTCATTTTTAGCGCATTATTCGTGTTTTGTGTACAAACCAATTGTTGAAAAATCCAATTGGAATATTTCCAACCGTTGCCGAGATATGGCAACAAGTGTCAGTGCGTTTTCCCTATACTTTTGCATTTACTAAATAACAGGCATATTTCCATTGAAAACTTAATTTTTTCTTTCCGATCGTCATTTTTAGCGCATTATTCGTGTTTTGTGTTCAAACCAATTGTTCAAAAATTCAATTGGAATATTCCAACCGTTGCCGAGATATGGTACAAGTGTCAGTGCGTTTTCCCTATACTTTAGCATGTACTAAAAAACAGGCATATTTCCATTGAAAATTTAATTTTTGGTTTCCGATCATCATTTTTAGCGCATTATTCGTGCTTTGTGTTCAAACCAATTGTTGAAAAATCCAATTGGAATATTTTCAACCGTTGCCGAGATATGGCAACAAGTGTCAGTGCGTTTTCCCTATACTTTAGCATGTACTAAATAACAGGCATATTTCCATTGAAAATTTAATTTTTGGTTTCCGATCGTCATTTTTAGCGCATTATTCGTGTTTTGTGTTCAAACCATTTGCTGAAAAATCCAATTGGAATATTTCCAACCGTTGCCGAGATATGGCAACAAGTGTCAGTGCGTTTTCCCTATACTTCAGCATGTACTAAATAACAGGCATGTTTCCATTAAAAAATTTAATTTTTGGTTTCCGATCGTCTTTTTTAGCGCATTATTCGTGTTTTGTGTTCAAACCAATTGTAAAAAATCCAATTGGAATATTTCCAACCGTTGCCGAGATATGGCAACAAGTGTCAGTGCGTTTTCCCTATACTTTAGCATGTACTAAATAACAGGCATATTTCCATTAAAAATTTAATTTTTGGTTTCCGATCGACATTTTTAGCGCATTATTCGTGTTTTGTGTTTAAACCAATTGTTGAAAAATCCAATTGGAATATTTCCAACCGTTGCCGAGATATGGCAACAAGTGTCAGTGCGTTTTCCCTATACTTTAGCATGAACTAAAAAACAAGCATATTTCCATGGAAAATTTAATTTTTGGTTTCCGATCGACATTTTTAGCGCATTTTTCGTGTTTTGTGTTCAAACCAATTGTTGAAAAATCCAATTGGAATATTTCCAACCGTTGCCGAGATATGGCAACAAGTTTCAGTGCGTTTTCCCTATACTTTAGCATGTACTAAATAACAGGCATATTTCCATTGAAAATTTAATTTTTGGTTTACGATCGTCATTTTATGCGCATTTCTCGTGTTTTGTGTTCAAACCAATTGTTGAAAAATCCAATTGGAATATTTCCAACCGTTGCCGAGATATGGCAACAAGTGTCAGTGCGTTTTCCCTATACTTTAGCATGTACTAAATAACAGGCATATTTCCATTGAAAATTTAATTTTTGGTTTACGATCGTCATTTTATGCGCATTTTTCGTGTTTTGTGTTCAAACCAATTGTTGAAAAATCCAATTGGAATATTTCCAACCGTTGCCGAGATATGGCAACAAGTGTCAGTGCGTTTTCCCTATACTTTAGCATGTACTAAATAACAGGCATATTTCCATTGAAAATTTAATTTTTGGTTTACGATCGTCATTTTATGCGCATTTTTCGTGTTTTGTGTTCAAACCAATTGTTGAAAAATCCAATTGGAATATTTCCAACCGTTGCCGAGATATGGCAACAAGTGTCAGTGCGTTTTCCCTATACTTTAGCATGTACTAAATAACAGGCATATTTCCATTGAAAATTTAATTTTTGGTTTACGATCGTCATTTTATGCGCATTTCTCGTGTTTTGTGTTCAAACCAATTGTTGAAAAATCCAATTGGAATATTTCCAACCGTTGCCGAGATATGGCAACAAGTGTCAGTGCGTTTTCCCTATACTTTAGCATGTACTAAATAACAGGCATATTTCCATTGAAAGTTTAATTTTTGGTTTCCGATCGTCATTTTTAGCGCATAATTCGTGTTTTGTGTTCAAACCAATTGTTCAAAAATCCAATTAGAATATTTCCAACCGTTGCCGAGATATGGCAACAAGTGTCAGTGCGTTTTCCCTATACTTTAGCATGTACTAAATGACAGGCATATTTCCATTAAAAATATAATTTTTGGTTTCCGATCGTCATTTTTAGCGCATTATTCGTGTTTTGTGTTCAAACCAATTCTTGAAAAATCCAATTGGAATATTTCCAACGGTTGCCTAGATATGGCAACAAGTGTCAGTGCGTTTTCCCTATACTTTAGCATGTACTAAATAACAGGCATGTTTCCATTGAAAATTTAATTTTTGGTTTCCGATCGTCATTTTTAGCGCATTATTCGTGTTTTGTGTTCAAACCAATTGTTGAAAAATCCAATTGGAATATTTCCAACCGTCCGAGATATGGCAATAAGTGTCAGTGCGTTTTCCCTATACTTTAGCATGTACTAAATAACAGGCGTATTTCCATTGAAAATTTAATTTTTGGTTTCCGATCGACATTTTTAGCGCATTATTCGTGTTTTGTGTTCAAACCAATTGTTGAAAAATCCAATTGGAATATTTCCAACCGTTGCCGAGATATGGCAACATGTTTCAGTGCGTTTTCCCTATACTTTAGCATGTATTAAATAACAGGCATATTTCCATTGAAAATTTAATTTTTGGTTTACGATCGTCATTTTATGCGCATTATTCGTGTTTTGTGTTCAAACCAATTGTTGAAAAATCCAATTGGAATATTTCCAACCGTTGCCGAGATATGGCAACAAGTTTCAGTGCGTTTTCCCTATACTTTAGCATGTACTAAATAACAGGCATATTTCCATTGAAAATTTAATTTTTGGTTTATGATCGTCATTTTATGCGCATTATTCGTGTTTTGTGTTCAAACCAATTGTTGAAAAATCCAATATGAATATTTCCAACCGTTGCCGAGATATGGCAACAAGTGTCAGTGCGTTTTCCCTATACTTTAGCATGTAATAAATAACAAGCAGATTTCCATGGAAAATTTAATTTTTGGTTTCCGATTGACATTTTACGCGCATTATTCGTGTTTTGTGTTCAACCCAATTGTTGAAAAATTCAATTGGAATATTTCCAACCGTTGCCGAGATATGGCAACAAGTTTCAGTGCGTTTTCCCTATACTTTAGCAGGTACTAAATAACAGGCATATTTCCATTGAAAATTTAATTTTTGGTTTCCGATCGTCATTTTTAGCGTATTATTCGTGTTTTGTGTTCAAACCAATATTTGAAAAATCCAATTGGAATATTTCCAACCGTTGCCGAGATATGGCAACAAGTGTCAGTGCGTTTTCCCTATACTTTAGCATGTACTAAATAACAGGCATGTTTCCATTGAAAATTTAATTTTTGGTTCCCGATCGACATTTTTAGCGCATTTTTCGTGTTTTGTGTTCAAACCAATTGTTGAAAAATCCAATTGGAATATTTCCAACCGTTGCCGAGATATGGCAACAAGTTTCAGTGCGTTTTTCCTATACTTAAGCATGTACTAAATAACAGGCATATGTCCATTGAAAATTTAATTTTTGGTTTACGATCGTCATTTTATGCGCATTATTCGTGTTCTGTGTTCAAACCAATTGTTGAAAAATCCAATTGGAATATTTCCAACCGCTACCGAAATATGGCAACAAGTGTCAGTGCGTTTTCCCTATACTTTAGCATGTACTAAATAACAGGCATATTTCCATTGAAAATTTAATTTTTGGTTTACGATCGTCATTTTATGCGCATCTCTCGTGCTTTGTGTTCAAACCAATTGTTGAAAAATCCAATTGGAATATTTCCAACCGTTGCCGAGATATGGCAACAAGTGTCAGTGCGTTTTCCCTATACTTTAGCATGTACTAAATAACAGGCATATTTCCATTGAAAGTTTAATTTTTGGTTTCCGATCGTCATTTTTAGCGCATTATTCGTGTTTTGTGTTCAAACCAATTGTTGAAAAATCCAATTAGAATATTTCCAACCGTTGCCGAGATATGGCAACAAGTGTCAGTGCGTTTTCCCTATACTTTAGCATGTACTAAATAACAGGCATATTTCCATTAAAAATTTAATTTTTGGTTTCCGATCGTCATTTTTAGCGCATTATTCGTGTTTTGGGTTCAAACCAATTCTTGAAAAATCCAATTGGAATATTTCCAACCGTTGCCTAGATATGGCAACAAGTGTCAGTGCGTTTTCCCAATACTTTAGCATGTACAAAATAACAGGCATATTTCCATTGAAAATTTAATTTTTGGTTTCCGATCGTCATTTTTAGCGCATTATTCGTGTTTTGTGTTCAAACCAATTGTTGAAAAATCCAATTGGAATATTTCCAACCGTTGCCGAGATATGGCAACAAGTGTCAGTGCGTTTTCCCTATACTTTAGCATGTACTAAATAACAGGCATGTTTCCATTGAAAATTTAATTTTTGGTTTCCGATCGTCATTTTTAGCGCATTATTCGTGTTTTGTGTTCAAACCAATTGTTGAAAAATCCAATTGGAATATTTCCAACCGTTGCCGAGATATGGCAACAAGTGTCAGTGCGTTTTCCCCATACTTTAGCATGTACTAAATAACACGCATATTTCCATGGAAAATTTAATTTTTGGTTTCCGATCGACATTTTTAGCGCATTATTCGTGTTTTGTGTTCAAACCAATTGTTCAAAAATCCAATTGGAATATTTCCAACCGTTGCCGAGATATGGCAACAAGTTTCAGTGCGTTTTCCCTATACATTAGCATGTACTAAATAACAGGCATATTTCCATTGAAAATTTAATTTTTGGTTTCCGATCGTCATTTTTAGCGCATTATTCGTGTTTTGTGTTCAAACCAATTGTTGAAAAATCCAATTGGAATATTTCCAACCGTTGCCGAGATATGGCAACAAGTGTCAGTGCGTTTTCCCTATATTTTAGCATGTACTAAATAACAGGCATATCTCCATTGAAAATTTAATCATTGGTTTCCGATCGTCATTTTAAGCGCATTATTCGTGTTTTGTGTTCAAACCAATTGTTGAAAAAACCAATTGTTGAAAAATCCAATTGGAATATTTCCAACCGTTGCCGAGATATGGCAACAAGTGTCAGTGCGTTTTCCCTATACTTTAGCATGTACTAAATAACAGGCATATTTCCTTTGAAAATTTAATTTTTGGTTTCCGATCGTCATTTTTAGCGCATTATTCGTGTTTTGTGTTCAAACTAATTGTTGAAAAATCCAATTGGAATATTTCCAACCGTTGCCGAGATATGGCAACAAGTGTCAGTGCGTTTTCCCTATACTTTAGCATGTACTAAATAACAGGCATATTTCCATTGAAAATTTAATTTTTGGTTTCCGATCGTCATTTTTAGCGCATTATTCGTGTTTTGTGTTCAAACCAATTGTTGAAAAATCCAATTGGAATATTTCCAACCGTTGCCGAGATATGGCAACAAGTGTCAGTGCGTTTTCCCTATACTTTAGCATGTACTAAATAACAGGCATATTTCCATTGAAAATTTAATTTTTGGTTTCCGATCGTCATTTTTAGCGCATTATTCGTGTTTTGTGTTCAAACCAATTGTTGAAAAATCCAATTGGAATATTTCCAACCGTTGCCGAGATATGGCAACAAGTGTCAGTGCGTTTTCCCTATACTTTTGCATTTACTAAATAACAGGCATATTTCCATTGAAAACTTAATTTTTGGTTTCCGATCGTCAATTTTAGCGCATTATTCGTGTTTTGTGTTCAAACCAATTGTTCAAAAATTCAATTGGAATATTTCCAACCGTTACCGAGATATGGTACAAGTGTCAGTGCGTTTTCCCTATACTTTAGCATGTACTAAATAACAGGCATATTTCCATTGAAAATTTAATTTTTGGTTTCCGATCGTAATTTTTAGCGCATTATTCGTGTTTTGTGTTCAAACCAATTGTTGAAAAATCCAATTGGAATAATTTCAACCGTTGCCGAGATATGGCAACAAGTGTCAGTGCGTTTTCCCTATAGTTTAGCATGTACTAAATAACAGGCATATTTCCATTGAAAATTTAATTTTTGGTTTCCGATCGTCATTTTTAGCGCATTATTCGTGTTTTGTGTTCAAACCATTTGCTGAAAAATCCAATTGGAATATTTCCAACCTTTGCCGAGATATGGCAACAAGTGTCAGTGCGTTTTCCCTATACTTCAGCATGTACTAAATAACAGGCATGTTTCCATTAAAAAATTTAATTTTTGGTTTCCGATCGTCATTTTTAGCGCATTATTCGTGTTTTGTGTTCAAACCAATTGTTGAAAAATCCAATTGGAATATTTCCAACCGTTGCCGAGATATGGCAACAAGTG
>JAVFHJ010000065.1:0-12931 GCA_037158775.1 Hetaerina titia
AACCATCAGGAAATAAATACAGATATAAATTTTAAATTAATGACATTCAAAGGGCAACTATACCATCAGCATTATTGATCTCTTCCATGTCGGTTTGAACAGTAGCTTCCCCATCCTTCGGAATTCAGAAGATTCTGGGTTCCTCACGGAGTCCAAATTGATTCCAAAGGCACACGCAGCAATAACGGCCATGGTATAACCAGATGTAAGATCCTGTAATATTATTCCATACGTTTTATGCGTTATTCCTGAAAAATATACTGGAAATCAACCGTGAAAAATTACGGAATAATGAACAGCAATGGACCAAAATTCTTCCCTTTGAGTGAAATTTGCCCTCCGGCATAAGAATAATTAAAAAAAACCATGAACACAGTAACCAACCCAAAGGTCGGTTTGGTAGGTAATGGTAGAGTTCATCCAGTACTAAGCCCGACAGCGTGTGGAATTCACACGTCAGGGAAGGGGGGCCAGTTCCTTTCCCTGGGACGGTTATGGTTTCCCAGGATGATCTGGTACACAATGCTCTAACATTATTTCCTGGAGACAAAAATACCATTCGTTCTTTCGCCTATTTATAAAAATAAGCATTTGGAAAAAGAGACATCTCTAGCAGGAAAAATCAATTACTGGTATTGGCATATTATTATGACTTTCACAGCACTAAAGTGACCATGCATGATTTACGTAAATTCTGTTGCACAGTAAATCCCGCTGCTGCTGAATTAAAAAATACAAATAAGATATTTTATTACGAGTATAATATTTCGACACCTATATAAATTGGATATAAATCTCTATCGAAAGCCAAGGATGCAGAGCAAAAAGAAATATTATTAAGACGGGGTATGCCCTGAGATAGCGGTGAAACTACTGATTTTCTGCAAGCAAACATAATATTGCAAGGTAAACAAAAATTTTATATTTAATGTGAAATGAAGTTTGGCGTCCGTGAAAAGAGTATTTTGGAAATGCAGAGGGAAACAAGAAACAATTAGAAGAGTTGGTTACGAATTCAATTAGCGTTCCAACATAATTTTGAAATAAATATAACTTACCCTCGTATTCCCAAAATAAGTTATCAATTATTTATTCATTAAATGAAATATTCTTATTCATATAAACAATTATTAAATATTCTTAAACTGCCAACAAAACGTCTCATACTGAAAAATGTTGCTGATTCCTAAATATAAGTACCTAGGTCCCGAAATGCTTTACATCCAGAAGATTTAATTTAACATCCAAAAAGCGCTTCGTGTATCCCTATTTCAATTAGTTCTAACCTTAATTTCGACGATGTCTTCTCCCTTTTCGATCCTATCCTTCAAGAAATTGGTCATCTCGTCGCCACAGTTGAGGATGAGAGGGAGCATGGCCTTCATGCGGCCAGAGGTGAAGGTAGGAGAGATTCGGGTCCTCATCTCCTTCCACTTGCGGCCCCTCAGGTTGAACAATCCTTTTCCGTTTAGGGGATCATTTTCTTCATTAGTGTGAAATGCTCGCTCGAGGAATATGATCGAATCCTTTATCAAAATATGTCTGAGTTCAAAAGATGAGAGCATGATCAGGAAAGGCTTTGAAACAAAATGACCCATGCATGCGCATGAACGAGCATATCGTACCTTAGCATTGTTATACTACCATGCCAACTTTCATTTCATTAAAATTAATAATTCTTTACGATATCATTTGTTAGTCTGAAATCGCAGCGGAAAAAATGAAGGTTTATCATTTGCTTCCTGATTTTTCTGTGAAGATAATTAAAACTGTATGCATACATTATAAAAACCATGCTGAATTGATTTGACTTTAAACTTAATATTAAATTTTACGCAGCAAATGGTTTTCAAAAAGTATTGGAAGGACTGAAGGAAGGAAATAAGGAAGCAGGAGAGCTGATTATGTGAAAATGGAAGGTTGATCAAGTTTAGCTATTCGGTCATCTAAGGTTTTTCAATCACAGCTGAGCGTGTTAAAGTGCGAGCACAGCGTGAGAGAGATACGAAGAGAATCAATCAAAAAATGAGGATGTTCGAGAAGACCGATCTAGGATAATCAGATTATTAAGCAACAGGAAGGGAAAGTTGAGCATTGAATTTGAAAGGCATAAATTATGGCATGCAAAACTTGTTTGGGAAGCATTTCAGAAGAAAACGGACGAAACAGGAAGGAATTAAAGAAATATTTGCCAAATATAAATATGCATTTACAAAGAGGAGGAATTTTATAGCGTAAAAATTTTACTGAAAATCTCAATAGATACGACGTGTAGGGCCTCAAGGCAAGGAAACGTGGTCGTTGAGCCAAGAAGATGAAGGTAGATGGGAGAATTTTGAGATGCGAATTGGAGAAAAATGAGCAAAATCAATTGGACGGAGAAGAAACAATCAAAGAAGAACTGGACAAGAAAGAGGAAAAGAGAAGGTGATTGAAAGAAAAACAAAGAAGGCAGAAAAATGGATGAAGACGATAGGATTTTGAATACTCGTAAATTGGAGAGTATTATGTAAGCGCAGTAGTAGAGGAAGGGAATCATCAAGCATACATACTGGAAGGTGTGAAGGCTGATAGAAAGCATGTGGAGTTGGAAATTGATTAACTCAATACAGGATGCGATAAGATATTTAGAGTTAAACAGGACGAATCAAAATTTACCTCGACCGGTAGATTAATGCTAAACTAAAAATTAAAATATTACAGATTATTTACAATGTATTCAAAGTAAGACGTTATAAAACCTTTAGATCAGATATATTAATTTTAATTCAAAAGAGGAGAGAGCAGCAGTTAATTGGAGAGGTGACCAGAAGCATAGGATTGGGTGAGTGGGATTTAAGGGAGAAGAGCAACGGTTATGGGAACGAGGCGTAGCGTCCGCTTTCATCTCCTTCCCAGAAAAACACATCATATCCTTTCTCCCGACAGAAAAGAGCAGTTACAGTATTTCCTTCACGGTACCGTCACAAGGATTTGAATGCTAGCGACTAAATCCATCCCGAAGTATGAATCCAAATCTAAATTCCTCCTTCCCCACACCGGACTCAGTGTGAGAGGTCAGAACACTTACCAACTAACCACTCTCTTTGCCCATGAATAGTTGAGTCTCGAATGAAAACCATAATTTTAGCAAAATAATCCTGGCTTTTAAATTGAAAATATGTTTATGAAGCATTCTCCATATGTCTGTTGAACACAAATCAATCTCCAAGGAAACATTCAAACAATTGCATTCAAACTGATAAATATAGTTATCCTTAGCTGTTGATACAATAAATCGATATTTCAAATGATAATGTGTAATTAAAAGTATTCTTACTTGATCAACTCCGGGTCTTTTATCATTATCGCTGGATTTATGGATTGCATAAATCCACCGAATGGCTCATCTCCAAGACTGCTGTACACTTCAGAAAATCCCTCGTTAAAGCTCTGCAATCCCAGCATTACTTTCCAAGTGTGGCCGAAGAAAGGGATCGGCCTGATTTTCACCTCAGGAATCCCCCGCTTTGTCCAGTAATCAAAGTTTTTCGTGGTGTAAATATAGAGAAGGCCAATAAGGACTGCTACCAGCGACAATATGAACCTCCAGTCTCCCAATATCCACAATAACGATGCCATTATTTTAGCTGTTTAAATTCCCTGTGGGAAAAAATAGTTGTATTGCATATTTTTACTCAATTTGGGTCAGGAGAGAATACGTCAGTTATTTTTTATTCAATTTAAGGAAAAGAATAGGAGAAAAATCAAAAGGAGAAACAAAGGAGTGGAATGATGCGATATATACATGTATACAAGGTCTGATCCAAAAGTAGTATGACATTTTTTCCCGGATAGACGGACGGTGGTTTCCCTGATTAGGTTCGAGGGAGGGGAGCCTCAGGAAACGCTGGAGGCCGGTGGTCTTTGCGGAGTGCGGATCGCTCGTTTGCAAAACCTCTATAACGTAACCTCGCTACGCTCCGTCATGAACCGGTTATTGTAACAGCGCTACGTCATCAAATTTAGCGTGAAATAGGGAAAAACCTGGAAAAAGGCACATGACATGCTCAAGGTAGCTTATGGTGATAACATCATGGGTAGATCGGCTATTTTTGAGCAACACAAGTGTTTTGGGAGGGTAGAGAAGATGTTGAAAAGCCGAACGTTCAGGACGCCCTTCGATCTCAAAAAATCACGAAAATCTTACAAGAGTGAAGACATTGTACATTGACAAGGGATCGTAGATTTTCGCAAGGTTTCAGATGAACTTGGTATCCCTAAAAGTGATGTGCATTGACATGTGACCAAAACATGGGTATGAGAAAGGTGGGCGTGAAGTTGTTGAAGCGAGTGTTCTCGGACGAGCAAAAGGAAACTCGCACCTGGATCTGCCAAGAGATTCTCGGCCATGTGAGTGAGGATTTAAATTTTTTAGACAATACCTCACCAGACATTTTCCTCTTCACCTACCTCAAATCCGTGCTGAGAGGACGTCACCACGGCTCGTTGGAAGCGTTAAAAGATGTGACGAGGGAGCTTAGCAGCATTCCGGGCGCCGCCTTCCAGAATGCGTACGAGACGTGTCGAACACTTTTGAGTGAATGTATCAATTCTGACAATAAACTTTTAATTGACTCAGTCCTATTACCTTTGGGACAGACCGTGTGTGTGTAATAATATATATATATATATATATATATATATATATATATATATATATATAGCAGTCTGACCTGAAGAAAGCCTCGGAGTATGCCGAAAGCTCAAATAATCTACAGTGTGAGTGTCCTTTTACGTGTTATCTGTTTTATTCTGTGTTCTATTGTACCGTCCGAAAGTTATATATATATATATATATATATATATATATATATATATATATATATATATATATATATATATATATATATCTTGGTCGCGGTAGTCCAGGGGTAGAGCGTTGAACTACTGACCGGAGTGCCCGGGTTCGATTCCCGGGGGAGAGACGAGCCACTTTGACCAAATACACATTCGTTAGAGCATCGAAAGATCCGGTGTTCAAGTCCCGGTCAAGGAAATATTTTTGCGCTTGTGATCTACCCTAATTTCGCCTTCCCCACATCTTCTGTGTTCGACATTTATATATGTGTTCCTATCCCTTTTCCTTATATCTATTTCAATGTTTATAATATGGAAATATATAAATAGTATATATAACTTTATGTTTTTGTATATGCAAATGGTGTGTGTGTCTGTATGTATTGTTGTATCCTGCTCCTCTCCGAACGAGATATTGAGGACAAAGAACGTAAGTCTTCCTTGGGTAAGAGGTTGGCCGGATAAATGAGGATACAGATATTACTCGAAATTCGTATATTTCAAATAACTCTTAGTTTCGCCCACCCACGGCCTCACCTCTCGTGGGCATAGAATCATCAATTACAGAGGTCTTATTTGGCCCGCGACTCACCCCTAGCGTATCAAGGAATGACACATACAAACACCTCCCCTTTTCAATTAGTGAGAAACAAGGAAGACTTGTTTCTCTCGCTCCCATAAGAGACCAAGTCATCTCCAAACACAATGCACAATATCATAATAATAGGAATCCCCTGTAGTAATCAATTTCACCTTATATGATGTATCATTATGACCAATTTTAAATACATAATTACCATAAGTGTGCAAGAAGTCATATAACTAACCATATCATATATATATATATATATATATATATATATATATATATATATATATATATATATATATATATATATGGTGAGAAGTTCATGTAACAAAATAACTTTTTTTAAACAATGCTACTAGTCCTGGTATTCACACTCGATTGTATTGTTTCCGGCAATTATGCAAAATAGAACGCAATCTTTTACCCGATGAAGGTTTTTCTGACGCATAACTGTACATGTATCTCTCGTTGCGTCAGGTTCAACAATTCTGCAATTCCACCACTTGTAATGTCTTCAGCCCTAGTTGAGTGGAGGATTTGTTTCACTGACCACTGACTGTTGCTCACAATCTTACTGTTGAAGATTCTGCACAAGCTGCAGCTATTTTCATCACGTCCTCTAGCTCCCCTAATTACATTGGCAGGGTCGGCAATTATCACAAAATTAGAGAGTTAAGACTGTCGAACTGATGGATTCAAGTATTCTTTTCTCCCGCGCACTATTCGCGACAACAATAAAAAGGGAACGCATAAGATAATAATTAGTACACGTTGTCGTAAATAGGTAGTCACTTTCTTGGAAAACCCACGAACGTGTACAATAATGTAAATTCACTAATAGTCATAACAAACACAGAAACCAAAACACACAAAAGCGGGACTCACTGGTTCTCGAATTTTCGGTGGTCCAACCACCTTTCTCAAGAGGAATTAGGAACAGAACTGAGGCAGAGGAGGGCCCGAAAGCAGTGGTAGGAAGGAGAAGGGGAAAATGGGGGAAAAGAGGGGAAAAGAAAGGAAAAGGGGGGAAAAATGGGGGGGAAGGCATTCGAGGTGAGGAGTTTGGAGGGGTAGTGTATGGCGCGGGAATTTTAAAAAAGGCGGGGATGATATGGAAGTTGTTGGGGGCGGAGGGGGATGAAATAATATGCATAAAGGGGGCAATTAATGTCTAATATTAATGCCTGGGCGATTCCAGGAATCCAAGAGCCAGATGAAAGCTAGCTCTAATGTTTTGAGTTTCAGTGGAGGGTCTGAGTGTGGGAGGGATGCTAAGACGGATACTTTAAAACATTGGTCAAAGGCAGTGTTGTGTTCGGAGGCATGTTTGGGGATTGGGAGCATACCAATAAGGGAGGAATTGTTGCATGAGGCTCGATGATTATTGATTCTAATATTGAGGGGTGTGGTACACTGTCCAATGTAAAAGGCAGGGCAAAGTTGGCACTTGAGTAGGTACACAACATTGCTGGAGGTACACGAGGAGTAGGGAATTGGTGGGAGAGAGTTAAAGAGCGGGTGGGAGAGGGATGGGATTCTGGTTAGGAAAATAGGACATGTTTTGCATCTAGGTTTATTGCAGGGTCTGGGAGTGATTTTGGAACGGGGCGAGGATTTAAGAAGTGGATTGGTAGATTTTAGAAGATCCGATAGATTGGCGGGGCGTTTGAAAGTGACAGAGGGGCATTTGGGGAAAAGGTTGGTGGTGGAATTGTGGTTTTTGAGGATAGGATAGAGGTCCTTTAGGATAGGACGCAGAGATTCTAGGCCAGGGAGAAACGTGGTACAAATTGAAAGAGGGTGGTTTTTCGCGGTGGTGGAAGGTCTGGGAGTGTAAATATGTCTACGGATCCTCTTATTCAGGAGGGATTCAGGATAACCTCGTTTGAGGAGGGAATGGTGTAAATTTATGAGGAAATTGTCTAGGGAGTCAGGGTCATTGCAAATTCTGTGTCCCCTTATGGAAAGGGAATAAGGAATGGGACGTTTGGTGTGGTATGGGTGACAGCTGTTGAAATGTAAGTACTGTTGTTTATTTGTGGGTTTTATATGTACGGATGTGTGAAATTTATGGTCTATAAATGATATGTTTACATCTAGGAAGGTGATTAGGGAAAGGAATTGGGTGATTAGGAAAAGGTGATTAGGGAAAGGTGATTAGGGAAAGGAATTGGGTGATTAGGAAAAGGTGATTAGGAAAGTGAATTTACATTGTCGTAAATAGGGATATACAAGATTAAACTCCCACAAATCACTCTTCAATGCTATTTTCCCCAAAGAGTCATTGATATATAGTTTATTTCGTTTAACAATTCCTCAGTCACTTCATTCACATGCCCTCTTAGTTCATCCAAATATTTATACAATCTTTTCTGATTTCCTTGTACGTTTGCAAGCGTGCCATTCACAGCGACTATTGTTGATTTGATTAGGGTGACATTTTGTTACGCGACAACGAATTTGGACTGTTCTTCTTTTAATTGAATGGTTTTGTCCGTGTAATAGGATGCGTCAACCTCGTCTAAGGTGTCACATAGCACCTTACTAACCTCTTCCGAGAAATTGAAGAGACCCCTCCTTTCCCGTTCGTTACTCCCGGCCAGTTGAGAAATCAGTCGTTTCAGTTCATCCGAAATTTAAACCTTAAGTTATAATTGTGGCACCGTAGTTAAACACCCTGTAGGATGAATCCACGGTGAGTCTTGATATCAACGGCAGAACTTGCTATTCATTTCTGCGTAATGGTAACGGTCATCGTATTTAGTTCCAATTCGCCACGGTTAACGTAAGTGACAACTTTCTATTCCCTATGGTTTCGTTCCACCTCATCATTAGAGTTGTAGTCTTGGTGTTTGTTTATATTTCTCTAAAAGATAGTCCTCGATCATCACCTCCCCAACATGCAAAAACACAGGAAGGGTAATGTGACCATCTCTCCTCCCCCTGTAAGAAGTCAGAAAAATAACTTCACTCAATTAGAATGGACTCTTTCCCTTTTCCTTTCTTAATGACCGCGTTGACTCCATCCAGGCTTACCACCGTGTAAGGCCCTACCCAAGGCGAGGACAGCTTCTTCCACTGGCCTCTCCTCACTGTTTAATTGAATAATAAGACCTTGTCTCCAACAACAAACAAATGAAGATTGGAGGTCTCGTCATAGGCAGCCTTACTCTTATTTTTCTTTTCCATTAATATTGTTCTCGCCTTAGAATGACTTTTCTAAATTTTCTATTTCAATTCTTTCAGAAAATCTTCGTAACGTAACAGATACCGGGATTATCCTTTCGTAACATCCCTGGTAAATTACCGGCCTTTCTACCGAAGAGTAACTCATAAGGAGTGAAAGTAGTAGACGGATGAGGTGTCGTATTGAAGACAAACAGCCTATGGTACCCAATCATCCCAATTGTCTTGGTCCTCAGCTATGAAATATTTCAAAAATTCCACTAATTTCGGATGGCTCCGTTTGATTGGAGTCTCTAAGCCGTAGTTTTCCGCTTTTTAATGCCCAATAATCGACATGACTTCTTAAAAACTTCGCTCGAGAAATCAGTTCCTTGGTCCGTCAATATCGCCCGAGGTTCCCGGTATTTTAATACTATTTTCTCAACGAAAGCCCGGGCTACAGTTGAAGCTTCTTGGTTTGGCTTGGTTTTGACGGCTTCGGTATGATAATTCATCTTGGAACGTCAATTGGCATTTGTTTCCGAGTGATGTCAAGAGTAAAGACTCCACTGTGTCCAAATTACATTCCTCGAAGACGGAAACCGAAGTTGATGTGATCACGATCGGTATTTTAGTTGTGGATTGGGCGAGTTTATTATTTTGACACTTCTCACACGAGCGTATATCGTATATTTCTCCTCGTCGCTCCTCAGTCCTGGCCACTGATGGTACAAAATCACCTACGCTTCAATGTTATCGAATCGCCTCCACTGGTTTCGCCTGAGCTGCCACAAAATATTTGCTTAGGCCTTGGAGAATTGAAACCAAACGTCGTTCTGTCGTATTATCTTGCTGCTTCTCGGAAGGAACGGAATTTTTGGGCACAGTGTATTCAACGGCTGACGCATACAACACGGTACGGTTGTGTGTGTGTGTGTGTGTATCTATATGTATAAATAAGGCTGACATGTGTAAAAGGAATCGAACCACGTTGATCCTAGGGAAACATATGATCGAACACAAATGATAAGTAAATTTAAACATAAACATTACAGGGTTAGTTCTTTTAATTTAACAGGTTAAGTTGTTCTGAATAAAGCAAAGACAGCATTAACTATTCGTCAGTTAGAAAAAAATAACATAATATAAATCATATAAATAATAATATAATATAAATAATATTAAAATTTAAACACAAATTCATGGTAATTAAAGCAAATAAATTTTTCAAAACTTCTAACAAACGCTGAATTTGAAAGAGTAGACCGAAGTTGATCACAGAACGTAGAGACATCGACTTAGTTAAAATAGTTTGGACTTCAATCGTCTGCCCGACTTCATCAAATGTTATAATCATTTTCATAACAGGAGGCATATGCCGCACGCACTTGAAAGGCTATTTCCATCATGAGGAAGTTAGGAGGAGCGTAAGCATGATAAAAAGCTATCTACAACCTAAG
Source organism: Hetaerina titia (assembly GCA_037158775.1). Lineage (NCBI taxonomy): Eukaryota > Metazoa > Arthropoda > Insecta > Odonata > Calopterygidae > Hetaerina > Hetaerina titia. Next base: position 10,054 of record JAVFHJ010000065.1, read on the forward strand.
CCCAAATTTTTTCTACTACTTTTAACGACGCAAACACCTGTCACTGAAAGTGCCACAACCTCGGAAACAACTGCCCCCTTATCCTCGGTGAATTTTTTCCCTTAGTCAACCACTCCAGGTGTAACAGCCTCTGACGTCCCCGAAAAGTTGATGTGTGAAAACATAGATACATGGTTCGTCCGGAAAATAATTGTACTGATATTTTCCCGCCGCTCCAGGCGCGCCCAGCACCGCTCTGACGGGCTGCGATTGGAGGGGGGTATGTTGGCAAGCGACGCTGAAAAAGGCAGTCGGCTCTGAGCTGTGGTGTAGTGAGGAGCTCTGTTAACGCGAACCTCCACGCTCGACCCAGGTCACGGAACGCGATTCCGAAGTTTTTGGAGCAGCGTTATTCCATCAAATTTGCGGTAAAGCTTGGGAAATCGTCTACCGAAACTGTCGGTATGATTAACCAGGCTTACGGGGGAGTCAGCCATGTCAACGACACTTACCGACGAAAATGTGCGAAAAGTTCGCGATGTACTGAACTCTGATCGTCGTCTTAGTGTTCGGATGATAGCAGAGCAGTGTAATGTGCCAAAAACAATAGTGCACGAGATTATTAGGGACCAATTACATCAATCAAAACATCTGGCGGCTGCATCACGACAATGCGCCGTCTCACACCGCGCTTGTCGTGTCGGACTTCTTGGCCAAGCACGGCGTGGCAACGCTGCCGCACCCGCCCTACAGCCCGGACTTGGCACCACCGGACTTCTTTCTGTTCCCGAAGATAAAGAGGAGTTTGAAAGGAACGCGATACGGGACTTTGGACGCCGTCAAAGAGGCCGTGACGACGTGTCTTCGAGAGGTTCCCGATGATGCCTTCGCGGGAGCGTTCCAGGAATGGGAACGCCGCTGGAACAAGTGTATCGACTCACAAGGGTCCTATTTTGAGGAATATTAGCTTAAGATACGTATGTAAAAGTTTAATAAATTTTTTTTCCTGAGCTCAGTACACTTATTTTCTGGACGAACCCTGTATATCTCCTGAACATAATGCCCCATGGGTATGAAATTTTCAGAGGTACTGCAGATGGGAAAAGGATGGTTGGAAGTAATATTAAGTCTAAGTTAAAAAAGAACTACAAAAATTAACGATAGTTGGAGGGTAGCATAAATGAAGACCACCAGCGAAGAGTAGGTCAAATGGTTATGGTGGTATTATCTCCGAGAGTAGACATATTCATTGGATACAATCTAAGGTTTAACTCTCAGACGAAGACAATGAATGGAAATGACAACGGAGGATGATACAAAATGAACGTCTTAAGCAAATGGAACAGACAGTGAGTAATACGAAGGCAAATACGTGTGGAGAAATGAATAGTCAACTGAGGGAAGAATGGTATAGAGAGATTCAGCAAAACCAAGTTAAAGATTTCTAGCTGTTGGTGATGATGACATGCGCATATTCTAATGAAAAAAATCAAGAAAAACCTTTTTTAATGGGGTGCAATTGAACTGAATCAATTGAACCAAAGGGAGAATGATTAAGCATTTACTATTCCGTAACAATGTAATTTTCAAATAATCATATTTTGCAACTAGAAGGGTACGCAGGACTACGATTTTCGCCTTGACGGGAGATCAAGTTGACGGCTTGCAAGGCGTTAATTTAGTCTCGTCACGCCAGTCAGAGGTGAGGCCGCAGTAACTCCTTGAGAGGTGTACTGGGGAAGGAACATTATATGGTCTTTCCACGTGAGCCGCACAAAGCATAGCGTGATCTGTAAACTATCCTGGGTATATTTCTGCGGAAGTGGCATTGAAAATTAAATATCTCGCGTGTCGCGGGTGACTGGCGGTGAGTTCCGTCACAAAATTAGGGAGAGGGAAGTATGGCAATTTTCGAGAGGACGGTGTTTAGAAATTAAACAAACAGAGAGCCGTGCCTCCCGGGCTACTCTTAAATGCTATAGCCTTGCCTCTTAACATTATTCTCCCAACGTTCTTCTCTCGTAAACATGTACGTATAGGGCCTATACCTCGGGGACTTGTGGCATCACGTTTCTCTCTCCTCACCAGTATTGTTTGGCATAATGCCCTATAGCAGATGTTGTATAGTGAAAAAATAATATTAAAACTAATGTTAAATTTGTCATGAAATGGGATCAGAAGTTTATCCTGGTGACAAAGAGATTTTATATTAGCGAGGGAAAAGAAAGCTCTCTTGTGAGGTCATGACCTGAAACTCCTCTCGCTGTGTTGGCCCTGAATCTCTTCTCGAGGGCGTTTCTATTTGTTGAATGCTTTAAGTGGAGACTTAAGCCGGCTTATTTTATTTGTTCTTTCATGTTTTTACATGTGGGCAAGCTTCTTAAAACTTCAATGCCCTGAACCAAGGCCACAAAGTCATTATTCACAGGTTTGGCTTTGCTTATTATGGAGATTTGAATCCCGAGCCGACGTTTTTCTGTACCATTGCCTCACTTCTACATCCGACATTGATAGAAAGGGTGCCTCACGTTACCCATCATACCTATATATAAAGGAGTGTCACGGTAATAACATATGGAGTGGTTAAAATATTTAACCAACTGGGATAAATTTTATACAGAGCCTGTAGTTAGTGATTTCCAGTTGACAAATGTCACCAAAAATGCATTTTAAACTAGTAACACCCGAGCTATTACTTTATAGCGATTTACTTTAGATTCTACCAAGAACTCAACATGTTCAACTCCTCAAATTCATGATCCATACTAGATAATTTTGGATTTAAAATTGATTTTATCATGTTTCATTCCTGATACAAAGATTTATTCAACAAAACTACAAAATTAAATTTCTATTAACACCCCCAGGGTTACAATACGAGTAAATTGAACTGTAAAAT
>JAVFHJ010000066.1:0-12762 GCA_037158775.1 Hetaerina titia
GTAAACAAAAAATCAAATTTTCAATGCAATTATGCATGTTATTTAAATACGTGTTAAAGTATAGGGAAAACGCACTGACACTTGATGCCATATCTCGACAATGGTTGGATAGATTACAATGGGATTTTGGGTCGAATGGTTTACACACAAAACACGGTGAACGCGCAACAAATGACGATCGTAAACAAAAAATCAAATTTTCAATGCAATTATGCATGTTATTTAAATACGTGTTAAAGTATAGGGAAAACGCACTGACACTTGGTACCATATCTCGACAATGGTTGGATAGATTACAATGGGATTTTGGGTCGAATGGTTTACACACAAAACATGAAAAATGCGCAACAAATGACGATCGTAAACAAAAAATCAAATTTTTAACGCAATTATGCATGTTATTTAAATACGTGTTAAAGTATAGGGAAAACGCACTGACACTTGGTACCATATCTCGACAATGGTTGGATAGATTACAATGGGATTTTGGGTCGAATGGTTTACACACAAAACACGGTGAACGCTCAACAAATGACGATCGTAAACAAAAAATCAAATTTTCAATGGATTTATGCATGTTATTTAAATACGTGTTAAAGTATAGGGAAAACGCACTGACACTTGGTACCATATCTCGACAATGGTTGGATAGATTACAATGGGATTTTGGGTGGAATGGTTTGCACACAAAACATGAAAAATGCGCAACAAATGACGATCGTAAACAAAAAATCAAATTTTCAATGCAATTATGCATGTTATTTAAATACGTGTTAAAGTATAGGGAAAACGCACTGACACTTGGTACCATATCTCGACAATGGTTGGATAGATTACAATGGGATTTTGGGTCGAATGGTTTACACACAAAACACGGTGAACGCGCAACAAATGACGATGGTAAACAAAAAATCAAATTTTCAATGCAATTATGCATGTTATTTAAATACGTGTTAAAGTATAGGGAAAACGCACTGACACTTGGTACAATATCTCGACAATGGTTGGATAGATTACAATGGGATTTTGGGTCGAATGGTTTACACACAAAACACGGTGAACGCGCAACAAATGACGATCGTAAACAAAAAATCAAATTTTCAATGCAATTATGCATGTTATTTAAATACGTGTTAAAGTATAGGGAAAACGCACTGACACTTGGTACCATATCTCGACAATGGTTGGATAGATTACAATGGGATTTTGGGTCGAATGGTTTACACACAAAACACGGTGAACGCGCAACAAATGACGATCGTAAACAAAAAATCAAATTTTCAATGCAATTATGCATGTTATTTAAATACGTGTTAAAGTATAGGGAAAACGCACTGACACTTGATGCCATATCTCGACAATGGTTGGATAGATTACAATGGGATTTTGGGTCGAATGGTTTACACACAAAACACGGTGAACGCGCAACAAATGACGATCGTAAACAAAAAATCAAATTTTCAATGCAATTATGCATGTTATTTAAATACGTGTTAAAGGATAGGGAAAACGCACTGACACTTGATGCCATATCTCGACAATGGTTGGATAGATTACAATGTGATTTTGGGTCGAATGGTTTACACACAAAACACGGTGAACGCGCAACAAATGACGATCGTAAACAAAAAATCAAATTTTCAATGGAATTATGCATGTTATTTAAATACGTGTTAAAGTATAGGGAAAACGCACTGACACTTGATGCCATATCTCGACAATGGTTGGATAGATTACAATGGGATTTTGGGTCGAATGGTTTACACACAAAACACGGTGAACGCGCAACAAATGACGATCGTAAACAAAAAATCAAATTTTCAATGCAATTATGCATGTTATTTAAATACGTGTTAAAGTATAGGGAAAACGCACTGACACTTGGTACCATATCTCGACAATGGTTGGATAGATTACAATGGGATTTTGGGTCGAATGGTTTACACACAAAACACGGTGAACGCGCAACAAATGACGATCGTAAACAAAAAATCAAATTTTCAATGCAATTATGCATGTTATTTAAATACGTGTTAAAGTATAGGGAAAACGCGCTGACACTTGTTGCCATATCTCGACAATGGTTGGATAGATTACAATGGGATTTTGGGTCGAATGGTTTACACACAAAACACGGTGAACGCGCAACAAATGACGATCGTAAACAAAAAATCAAATTTTCAATGCAATTATGCATGTTATTTAAATACGTGTTAAAGTATAGGGAAAACGCACTGACACTTGGTACCATATCTCGACAATGGTTGGATAGATTACAATGGGATTTTGGGTCGAATGGTTTACACACAAAACACGGTGAACGCGCAACAAATGACGATCGTAAACAAAAAATCAAATTTTCAATGCAATTATGCATGTTATTTAAATACGTGTTAAAGTATAGGGAAAACGCACTGACACTTGTTGCCATATCTCGACAACGGTTTAAAATATTTCGATGGGACTTTTCAACAATTGGTTTAGTCCCAAAACATGAATAATGCGCAACAAATGACGATCGGAAACCAAAAATCAAATTTTCAATGGAAATAGGCCTCTTATTTAATACATGCTGAAGTATAGGGAAAACGCACTGACACTTGTTGCCATATCTCGACAACGGTTTAAAATATTTCGATGGGACTTTTCAACAATTGGTTTAGTCACAAAACATGAATAATGCGCATAAAATGACGATCGGAAACCAAAAATCAAATTTTCAATGGAAATAGGCCTCTTATTTAATACATGCTAAAGTAAAGGGAACACGCACTGACACTTGTTGCCATATCTCGACAACGGTTTAAATTATTTCGATGGGACTTTTCAACAATTGGTTTAGTCACAAAACATGAATAATGCGCATAAAATGACGATCGGTAACCAAAAATCAAATTTTCAATGGAAATAGGCCTCTTATTTAATACATGCTAAAGTATAGGGAAAACGCACTGACACTTGTTGCCATATCTCGACAACGGTTTAAAATATTTCGATGGGACTTTTCAACAATTGGTTTAGTCACAAAACATTAATAATGCGCATAAAATGACGATCGGAAACCAAAAATCAAATTTTCAATGGAAATATGCCTCTTATTTAATACATGCTAAAGTATAGGGAAAACGCACTGACACTTGTTGCCATATCTCGACAACGGTTTAAAATATTTCGATGGGACTTTTCCACAATTGGTTTTAACACAAAACAGGAATATTGCGCAACAAATGACGATCGGAAACCAAAAATTCAAAATTTCTATGGAAATATGCCTGTTATTTAGTACATGCTAGGGTATAGGGAAAACGCACTGACACTTGTTGCCATATCTCGGCAACGGTTTAATATATTCCAATGGGATTTTTCCACAATTGGTTTTAACACAAAACAGGAATATTGCGCAACAAATGACGATCGGAAACCAAAAATTCAAAATTTCTATGGAAATATGCCTGTTATTTAGTACATGCTAGGGTATAGGGAAAACGCACTGACACTTGTTGCCATATCTCGGCAACGGTTTAATATATTCCAATGGGATTTTTCCACAATTGGTTTTAACACAAAACAGGAATATTGCGCAACAAATGACGATCGGAAACCAAAAATTCAAAATTTCTATGGAAATATGCCTGTTATTTAGTACATGCTAAAGTATAGGGAAAACGCACTGACACTTGTTGCCATATCTCGGCAACGGTTTAATATATTCCAATGGGATTTTTCCACAATTGGTTTTAACACAAAACAGGAATATTGCGCAACAAATGACGATCGGAAACCAAAAATTCAAAATTTCTATGGAAATATGCCTGTTATTTAGTACATGCTAAAGTATAGGGAAAACGCACTGACACTTGTTGCCATATCTCGACAACGGTTTAAAATATTTCGATGGGACTTTTCAACAATTGGTTTAGTCACAAAACATGAATAATGCGCAACAAATGACGATCGGAAACCAGAAATCAAATTTTCAATGGAAATATGCCTCTTATTTAATACATGCTAAAGTATAGGGAAAACGCACTGACACTTGTTGCCATATCTCGACAACGGTTTAAAATATTTCGATGGGACTTTTCAACAATTGGTTTAGTCACAAAACATGAATAATGCGCAACAAATGACGATCGGAAACCAGAAATCAAATTTTCAATGGAAATATGCCTCTTATTTAATACATGCTAAAGTATAGGGAAAACGCACTGACACTTGTTGCCATATCTCGACAACGGTTTAAAATATTTCGATGGGACTTTTCAACAATTGGTTTAGTCACAAAACATGAAAAATGCGCATAAAATGACGATCGGAAACCAAAAATCAAATTTTCAATGGAAATAGGCCTCTTATTTAATACATGCTAAAGTATAGGGAAAACGCACTGACACTTGTTGCCATATCTCGACAACGGTTTAAAATATTTCGATGGGACTTTTCAACAATTGGTTTAGTCACAAAACATGAAAAATGCGCATAAAATGACGATCGGAAACCAAAAATCAAATTTTCAATGGAAATAGGCCTCTTATTTAATACATGCTAAAGTATAGGGAAAACGCACTGACACTTGTTGCCATATCTCGACAACGGTTTAAAATATTTCGATGGGACTTTTCAACAATTGGTTTAGTCACAAAACATGAAAAATGCGCATAAAATGACGATCGGAAACCAAAAATCAAATTTTCAATGGAAATAGGCCTCTTATTTAATACATGCTAAAGTATAGGGAAAACGCACTGACACTTGTTGCCATATCTCGACAACGGTTTAAAATATTTCAATGGGACTTTTCAACAATTGGTTTAGTCACAAAACATGAATAATGCGCATAAAATGACGATCGGAAACCAGAAATCAAATTTTCAATGGAAATATGCCTCTTATTTAATACATGCTTAAGTATAGGGAAAACGCACTGACACTTGTTGCCATATCTCGAAAACGGTTTAAAATATTTCGATGGGACTTTTCAACAATTGGTTTAGTCACAAAACATGAATAATGCACAACAAATGACGATCGGAAACCAGAAATCAAATTTTCAATGGAAATATGCCTCTTATTTAATACATGCTAAAGTATAGGGAAAACGCACTGACACTTGTTGCCATATCTCGACAACGGTTTAAAATATTTCGATGGGACTTTTCAACAATTGGTTTAGTCACAAAACATGAATAATGCGCAACAAATGACGATCGGAAACCAGAAATCAAATTTTCAATGGAAATATGCCTCTTATTTAATACATGCTAAAGTATAGGGAAAACGCACTGACACTTGTTGCCATATCTCGACAACGGTTTAAAATATTTCGATGGGACTTTTCAACAATTGGTTTAGTCACAAAACATGAAAAATGCGCATAAAATGACGATCGGAAACCAAAAATCAAATTTTCAATGGAAATAGGCCTCTTATTTAATACATGCTAAAGTATAGGGAAAACGCACTGACACTTGTTGCCATATCTCGACAACGGTTTAAAATATTTCGATGGGACTTTTCAACAATTGGTTTAGTCACAAAACATGAATAATGCGCAACAAATGACGATCGGAAACCAGAAATCAAATTTTCAATTGAAATATGCTTCTTATTTAATACATGCTAAAGTATAGGGAAAACGCACTGACACTTGTTGCCATATCTCGACAACGGTTTAAAATATTTCGATGGGACTTTTCAACAATTGGTTTAGTCACAAAACATGAATAATGCGCAACAAATGACGATCGGAAACCAGAAATCAAATTTTCAATTGAAATATGCTTCTTATTTAATACATGCTAAAGTATAGGGAAAACGCACTGACACTTGTTGCCATATCTCGACAACGGTTTAAAATATTTCGATGGGACTTTTCAACAATTGGTTTAGTCACAAAACATGAATAATGCGCAACAAATGACGATCGGAAACCAGAAATCAAATTTTCAATTGAAATATGCTTCTTATTTAATACATGCTAAAGTATAGGGAAAACGCACTGACACTTGTTGCCATATCTCGACAACGGTTTAAAATATTTCGATGGGACTTTTCAACAATTGGTTTAGTCACAAAACATGAATAATGCGCAACAAATGACGATCTGAAACCAGAAATCAAATTTTCAATTGAAATATGCTTCTTATTTAATACATGCTAAAGTATAGGGAAAACGCACTGACACTTGTTGCCATATCTCGACAACGGTTTAAAATATTTCGATGGGACTTTTCAACAATTGGTTTAGTCACAAAACATGAATAATGCGCAACAAATGACGATCGGAAACCAGAAATCAAATTTTCAATGGAAATAGGCCTCTTATTTAATACATGCTAAAGTATAGGGAAAACGCACTGACACTTGTTGCCATATCTCGACAACGGTTTAAAATATTTCGATGGGACTTTTCAACAATTGGTTTAGTCACAAAACATGAATAATGCGCAACAAATGACGATCGGAAACCAGAAATCAAATTTTCAATGGAAATAGGCCTCTTATTTAATACATGCTAAAGTATAGGGAAAACGCACTGACACTTGTTGCCATATCTCGACAACGGTTTAAAATATTTCGATGGGACTTTTCAACAATTGGTTTAGTCACAAAACATGAATAATGCGCAACAAATGACGATCGGAAACCAGAAATCAAATTTTCAATGGAAATAGGCCTCTTATTTAATACATGCTAAAGTATAGGGAAAACGCACTGACACTTGTTGCCATATCTCGACAACGGTTTAAAATATTTCGATGGGACTTTTCAACAATTGGTTTAGTCACAAAACATGAATAATGCGCAACAAATGACGATCGGAAACCAGAAATCAAATTTTCAATGGAAATAGGCCTCTTATTTAATACATGCTAAAGTATAGGGAAAACGCACTGACACTTGTTGCCATATCTCAACAACGGTTTAAAATATTTCGATGGGACTTTTCAACAATTGGTTTAGTCACAAAACATGAATAATGCGCAACAAATGACGATCGGAAACCAGAAATCAAATTTTCAATGGAAATAGGCCTCTTATTTAATACATGCTAAAGTATAGGGAAAACGCACTGACACTTGTTGCCATATCTCGACAACGGTTTAAAATATTTCGATGGGACTTTTCAACAATTGGTTTAGTCACAAAACATGAATAATGCGCAACAAATGACGATCGGAAACCAGAAATCAAATTTTCAATGGAAATAGGCCTCTTATTTAATACATGCTAAAGTATAGGGAAAACGCACTGACACTTGTTGCCATATCTCGACAACGGTTTAAAATATTTCGATGGGACTTTTCAACAATTGGTTTAGTCACAAAACATGAATAATGCGCAACAAATGACGATCGGAAACCAGAAATCAAATTTTCAATTGAAATATGCCTCTTATTTAATACATGCTAAAGTATAGGGAAAACGCACTGACACTTGTTGCCATATCTCGACAACGGTTTAAAATATTTCGATGGGACTTTTCAACAATTGGTTTAGTCACAAAACATGAATAATGCGCAACAAATGACGATCGGAAACCAGAAATCAAATTTTCAATTGAAATATGCTTCTTATTTAATACATGCTAAAGTATAGGGAAAACGCACTGACACTTGTTGCCATATCTCGACAACGGTTTAAAATATTTCGATGGGACTTTTCAACAATTGCTTTAGTCACAAAACATGAATAATGCGCATAAAATGACGATCGGAAACCAGAAATCAAATTTTCAATGGAAATAGGCCTCTTATTTAATACATGCTAAAGTATAGGGAAAACGCACTGACACTTGTTGCCATATCACGACAACGGTTTAAAATATTTCGATGGGACTTTTCAACAATTGGTTTAGTCACAAAACATGAATAATGCGCATAAAATGACGATCGGAAACCAGAAATCAAATTTTCAATTGAAATATGCTTCTTATTTAATACATGCTAAAGTATAGGGAAAACGCACTGACACTGGTTGCCATATCTCGACAACGGTTTAAAATATTTCGATGGGACTTTTCAACAATTGGTTTAGTCACAAAACATGAATAATGCGCATAAAATGACGATCGGAAACCAGAAATCAAATTTTCAATTGAAATATGCTTCTTATTTAATACATGCTAAAGTATAGGGAAAACGCACTGACACTTGTTGCCATATCTCGACAACGGTTTAAAATATTTCGATGGGACTTTTCAACAATTGGTTTAGTCACAAAACATGAATAATGCGCATAAAATGACGATCGGAAACCAGAAATCAAATTTTCAATTGAAATATGCTTCTTATTTAATACATGCTAAAGTATAGGGAAAACGCACTGACACTTGTTGCCATATCTCGACAACGGTTTAAAATATTTCGATGGGACTTTTCAACAATTGGTTTAGTCACAAAACATGAAAAATGCGCATAAAATGACGATCGGAAACCAAAAATCAAATTTTCAATGGAAATAGGCCTCTTATTTAATACATGCTAAAGTATAGGGAAAACGCACTGACACTTGTTGCCATATCTCGACAACGGTTTAAAATATTTCGATGGGACTTTTCAACAATTGGTTTAGTCAAAAAACATGAATAATGCGCATAAAATGACGATCGGAAACCAAAAATCAAATTTTCAATGGAAATATGCCTCTTATTTAATACATGCTAAAGTATAGGGAAAACGCACTGACACTTGTTGCCATATCTCGACAACGGTTTAAAATATTTCGATGGGACTTTTCAACAATTGGTTTAGTCACAAAACATGAAAAATGCGCATAAAATGACGATCGGAAACCAAAAATCAAATTTTCAATGGAAATAGGCCTCTTATTTAATACATGCTAAAGTATAGGGAAAACGCACTGACACTTGTTGCCATATCTCGACAACGGTTTAAAATATTTCGATGGGACTTTTCAACAATTGGTTTAGTCACAAAACATGAAAAATGCGCATAAAATGACGATCGGAAACCAAAAATCAAATTTTCAATGGAAATAGGCCTCTTATTTAATACATGCTAAAGTATAGGGAAAACGCACTGACACTTGTTGCCATATCTCGACAACGGTTTTAAAATATTTCGATGGGACTTTTCAACAATTGGTTTAGTCACAAAACATGAAAAATGCGCATAAAATGACGATCGGAAACCAAAAATCAAATTTTCAATGGAAATAGGCCTCTTATTTAATACATGCTAAAGTATAGGGAAAACGCACTGACACTTGTTGCCATATCTCGACAACGGTTTTAAAATATTTCGATGGGACTTTTCAACAATTGGTTTAGTCACAAAACATGAAAAATGCGCATAAAATGACGATCGGAAACCAAAAATTCAAAATTTCTATGGAAATATGCCTGTTATTTAGTACATGCTAAAGTATAGGGAAAACGCACTGACACTTGTTGCCATATCTCGACAACGGTTTAAAATATTTCAATGGGACTTTTCAACAATTGGTTTAGTCACAAAACATGAATAATGCGCAACAAATGACGATCGGAAACCAGAAATCAAATTTTCAATGGAAATATGCCTCTTATTTAATACATGCTAAAGTATAGGGAAAACGCACTGACACTTGTTGCCATATCTCGACAACGGTTTAAAATATTTCGATGGGACTTTTCAACAATTGGTTTAGTCACAAAACATGAATAATGCGCATAAAATGACGATCTGAAACCAGAAATCAAATTTTCAATGGAAATATGCCTCTTATTTAATACATGCTAAAGTATAGGGAAAACGCACTGACACTTGTTGCCATATCTCGACAACGGTTTAAAATATTTCGATGGGACTTTTCAACAATTGGTTTAGTCACAAAACATGAATAATGCGCAACAAATGACGATCGGAAACCAGAAATCAAATTTTCAATGGAAATATGCCTCTTATTTAATACATGCTAAAGTATAGGGAAAACGCACTGACACTTGTTGCCATATCTCGACAACGGTTTAAAATATTTCGATGGGACTTTTCAACAATTGGTTTAGTCACAAAACATGAATAATGCGCAACAAATGACGATCGGAAACCAAAAATCAAATTTTCAATGGAAATAGGCCTCTTATTTAATACATGCTAAAGTATAGGGAAAACGCACTGACACTTGTTGCCATATCTCGACAACGGTTTAAAATATTTCGATGGGACTTTTCAACAATTGGTTTAGTCACAAAACATGAATAATGCGCAACAAATGACGATCGGAAACCAGAAATCAAATTTTCAATGGAAATAGGCCTCTTATTTAATACATGCTAAAGTATAGGGAAAACGCACTGACACTTGTTGCCATATCTCGACAACGGTTTAAAATATTTCGATGGGACTTTTCAACAATTGGTTTAGTCACAAAACATGAATAATGCGCAACAAATGACGATCGGAAACCAGAAATCAAATTTTCAATGGAAATAGGCCTCTTATTTAATACATGCTAAAGTATAGGGAAAACGCACTGACACTTGTTGCCATATCTCGAAAACGGTTTAAAATATTTCGATGGGACTTTTCAACAATTGGTTTAGTCACAAAACATGAATAATGCGCAACAAATGACGATCGGAAACCAGAAATCAAATTTTCAATGGAAATAGGCCTCTTATTTAATACATGCTAAAGTATAGGGAAAACGCACTGACACTTGTTGCCATATCTCGACAACGGTTTAAAATATTTCGATGGGACTTTTCAACAATTGGTTTAGTCACAAAACATGAATAATGCGCAACAAATGACGATCGGAAACCAGAAATCAAATTTTCAATGGAAATAGGCCTCTTATTTAATACATGCTAAAGTATAGGGAAAACGCACTGACACTTGTTGCCATATCTCAACAACGGTTTAAAATATTTCGATGGGACTTTTCAACAATTGGTTTAGTCACAAAACATGAATAATGCGCAACAAATGACGATCGGAAACCAGAAATCAAATTTTCAATGGAAATATGCCTCTTATTTAATACATGCTAAAGTATAGGGAAAACGCACTGACACTTGTTGCCATATCTCGACAACGGTTTAAAATATTTCGATGGGACTTTTCAACAATTGGTTTAGTCACAAAACATGAATAATGCGCATAAAATGACGATCGGAAACCAGAAATCAAATTTTCAATTGAAATATGCTTCTTATTTAATACATGCTAAAGTATAGGGAAAACGCACTGACACTTGTTGCCATATCTCGACAACGGTTTAAAATATTTCGATGGGACTTTTCAACAATTGGTTTAGTCACAAAACATGAATAATGCGCATAAAATGACGATCGGAAACCAGAAATCAAATTTTCAATTGAAATATGCTTCTTATTTAATACATGCTAAAGTATAGGGAAAACGCACTGACACTTGTTGCCATATCTCGACAACGGTTTAAAATATTTCGATGGGACTTTTCAACAATTGGTTTAGTCACAAAACATGAATAATGCGCATAAAATGACGATCGGAAACCAGAAATCAAATTTTCAATGGAAATAGGCCTCTTATTTAATACATGCTAAAGTATAGGGAAAACGCACTGACACTTGTTGCCATATCTCGACAACGGTTTAAAATATTTCGATGGGACTTTTCAACAATTGGTTTAGTCACAAAACATGAATAATGCGCAACAAATGACGATCGGAAACCAGAAATCAAATTTTCAATGGAAATAGGCCTCTTATTTAATACATGCTAAAGTATAGGGAAAACGCACTGACACTTGTTGCCATATCTCGACAACGGTTTAAAATATTTCGATGGGACTTTTCAACAATTGGTTTAGTCACAAAACATGAATAATGCGCAACAAATGACGATCGGAAACCAGAAATCAAATTTTCAATGGAAATATGCCTCTTATTTAATACATGCTAAAGTATAGGGAAAACGCACTGACACTTTTGCCATATCTCGACAACGGTTTAAAATATTTCGATGGGACTTTTCAACAATTGGTTTAGTCACAAAACATGAATAATGCGCAACAAATGACGATCGGAAACCAGAAATCAAATTTTCAATGGAAATAGGCCTCTTATTTAATACATGCTAAAGTATAGGGAAAACGCACTGACACTTGTTGCCATATCTCGACAACGGTTTAAAATATTTCGATGGGACTTTTCAACAATTGGTTTAGTCACAAAACATGAATAATGCGCAACAAATGACGATCGGAAACCAGAAATCAAATTTTCAATTGAAATATGCCTCTTATTTAATACATGCTAAAGTATAGGGAAAACGCACTGACACTTGTTGCCATATCTCGACAACGGTTTAAAATATTTCGATGGGACTTTTCAACAATTGGTTTAGTCACAAAACATGAATAATGCGCATAAAATGACGATCGGAAACCAGAAATCAAATTTTCAATTGAAATATGCTTCTTATTTAATACATGCTAAAGTATAGGGAAAACGCACTGACACTTGTTGCCATATCTCGACAACGGTTTAAAATATTTCGATGGGACTTTTCAACAATTGGTTTAGTCACAAAACATGAATAATGCGCAACAAATGACGATCGGAAACCAGAAATCAAATTTTCAATGGAAATATGCCTCTTATTTAATACATGCTAAAGTATAGGGAAAACGCACTGACACTTGTTGCCATATCTCGACAACGGTTTAAAATATTTCGATGGGACTTTTCAACAATTGGTTTAGTCACAAAACATGAATAATGCGCAACAAATGACGATCGGAAACCAGAAATCAAATTTTCAATGGAAATAG
>JAVFHJ010000067.1:0-12588 GCA_037158775.1 Hetaerina titia
AGGTAGTATATGGCCCTCCCATGTATATACCTTTATATATATATATATATACATATATATATATATATATATATATATATATATATATATATATATATATATACACATATATATATATATATATATATATATATATATATATATATATATATATTATATATATATATATATATATATACACACATATATATATATATAAAGGGTCGTGATGGTCCAGTGGGTAGAGCGTTGGACTACTGACCAGAGGGTCCCGAGTTCGATTCCCGGGCGAGGCACTCTGGGCACCTGCAGCTCCACCCAAGCTAGTTGACTTTTCGGGTACCAGATAAATACATATATATATAAACCATAAACACAGTAATCAACCCGAAGGTCGGTTTAGTAGGTGATGGTTGAGCTCACCCATGTACCAAGCCCGACGGCGTGTGAATATTCACACATCAGGGTAGGGGGGCCAGTTCCTTTCCCTGTGCCGGTTATGGTTTCCCAGGAAGATCTGGTACCCCGAAAAATCAGCTAGCTTGGGTGGAGCTGCAGGTGCCCAAAGTAACTTATATATATATATATGTATATATATATCCCTCCCATGGACTACAACCTTGTCGTGGTGGAAGGGCTTGTGTGTTCCGATGACCCCTAGAGCTGTGCTGGCTGGAGTAATAATAACTACTCCTGGAAGGGTCACCCATGCCAGATAGGTCGAAGGTTAGGAGCCAGACAAAAGGTAGTCCACACAGCGTCTGTTCCTCAGTGAGGGGGGCTGCAATGGCGTCTGACCCCAGTGGGGCGGCTATTAAGTGATGATGTCACGTTAAAAACACTATTGAGGAAGGCAACGGGAAACCACCTCAATTATGATTCCCAAGAATATTATGATGGGCACTATAGATAATATGAGTCCTGGCAACTACGGGACACGGCCCAAGAGGCCGTGTGTCGTGCCCGGCAGCGGGAGAGGCAAGGCTTCCGCGGTTGTCATCCCACGAAACCCTTGCAGGGAAGAAATAACTTCAGCAGGACAGAAGACTCAGAAGAAGGCGAAAGAAGTTAGAATAGGAACCTGGAACGTCAGGACAATGTTGAGTAGAGGCAAATTAGAAAATATTAAGCGAGAGATGGAAAGAGGTAACATAGATGTTTTAGGCCTCTGCGAGGTGAGATGGAAGGATAGCGGGGATTACTGGAGTGACAATTATAGAGTAATATACAGCGGCGGGGATGAGAGCCAATGAGGGGTTGCCGTAATTTTAAATAAAGGGGGTAGGAAGAAGCGTAGTCAACATAGAGCAAGCGACAGATAGAATTATACTCGTAGAGATTAAAGCAGAGCAGACGAACTTGGTCATTATTCAGGTATACATGCGACCGAGCAACCACAAGGAGGAAGAAGTCGATAGGATGTATGATGAGTTAGAGGATATCATCGCGAGTGTTCCTGCAGGGAAACATTTGATAGTGATGGGGGATTGGAATGCGACGGTAGGCGAAGGAAGAGATGGTGGTGAGGTGGGGGACTATGGGTTAGGCACGAGGAATGAACGCGGGGAGAAAGCAATTGAATTCTGCAGGAGACAGGGGTTAATCATCACTAACACATGGTTTAGACACCACAATAGGCGTAGGTATACATGGAAAATGCCAGGTGACTCAGAAAGGTATCAGTTAGATTATATTATGGTTAGGCACAGGTTTAGGAACAGTGTGATAAATTCGCACAGTTTCCCAGGAGCAGATGCGGACTCTGACCACAGTTTAGTTGTTATGAAATGTAATGTTCGTTTCAAGAAGATAAGGCAAGGGCGGCGGGTTAAAAAATGGAATTTAGAAGCAGTAAATGAATTAACGAGGAAGGAGTATCAGGAGGCTGTAGAGAAAATGATGGATGACGGTAAAGAACTGAGTACTATCGAAGAAAAATGGGGAATGCATCAAGAAAGGGATATTGGAAGCCGCTAAAGACACTATAGGAACCGTTAACGGGAAAAGGATAAGGAAACCATGGGTAACGGATGAGATGATTGCAAAGATGGATGAGAGAAGAAGATGGAAAAAATGTAAACACAGAGTTAGGCAAAATGAAGTAAAAAGAGTTAAACAATAAATTGAGAAGGGCCACAAATAAAGCAAAAGAAGAATGGTGGAAAACGCAATGCGAGGATATGGAAAGTTTACAGAAGAAGGGTGAAATTGGTGCTCTATACAGCAAGGTTAAGTTATTATCGGGAAGTAAGAAGGCAAGAGCTGTGCTAACAGTTAAAGATAAATGAGGTAAGATAATAGTTGAACCAGGAAAAATCCTCAACAAAAGGATGGAGAGTAAGGCAAATGATTACTTAGGGAATGATCAGTTTGGGTTCAGGAAAGGAAGAGGTACGCGTGATGCCATTGCAGTAATGAGATCACTAGTCGAGAGGAATATAGAATACAATCAGGACGTTTTTGCCTGTTTTGTAGATTTCGAAAAAGCGTTTGATAGAGTGAATTGGGAAAAATTAATGCGTGTATTGCAGAAAATAGGAATGGATTGGAAGGTCAGGAGACTGATCCGCAACCTGTACATGTCTCAGACTGCTCAGGTGCGAGTGGGGAACGGAGAGTCTGGATGGGCAGTGTTAGGAAGAGGTGTAAGGCAGGGTTGCCCATTGTCACCGGTACTGTTCAACGTATATGTAGAGGAAATGATTAAAGAGGCATGGGAAGAACTGGAGGTAGGAATGAAAGTCGGAGGGGAACTCGTAAATTCGGTTAGGTTTGCTGATGACCAAGCATTAGTTGCTCAGTCAGCCAAGGGGTGGCAAGCATTGTTGAGTGAATTGGAGGTTCAGTGCGATAAATATGGGATGAGAATCAATATTTATAAAACAAAGGTTATGCGATTTTCCAGAAAGAAAAAGGCTAAGCTAAATATTATAATATGCGGGGAAAGAATAGAGCAGGTAGAGCAGTTTACATATCTCGGAAGTGTTTTGAACCAATACGGTCAAAGTGGTAGGGACGTAAGGAGAAGAATTGCGCTAGGCAAGGAGGCTTTCTCAAGGAGGAGGGAGTTGATGACGGGGACGTTGAGTAGGGATGTTAAGACAAGACTCGTAAAAACTCTGATATGGAGCGTAGCTATGTACGGCGCGGAAACGTGGTCGCTGAAGCAGGAGGATAGACGTAGATTGGAGGCTTTTGAAATGTGGGTGTGGAGAAGAATGGAGAAGGTGAAATGGACCGAAAGGAAAACAAATGAGGAAGTACTGGAAATGGTGGGTGAGGAGAGGGGTTTGTTGAGAAAAATCCTATGGAGGCAGGAAAAATGGATGAAAGGCGAATTGAGCGGTAGTGGAATGTTGAAGAGGGTAATAGAGGGGAGAATGTTGGGCAAGCGAGGTAAGGGTAGGAACAGGATAGGGATGTTGGACGGGATGAAGGGAGGAAAGAAGTACACCGAGATGAAGAGGGACCTGATATAGATTAGTTTGCTAGGTGGGGGTCACAAAATGTTTATTTAATAGTTGTGTCCATCCAAAAACCTACCTTAACCGGTAGATTACCTAATAATAATATATATATATACCTTGATGTGTGAATATTCACACACCACCGAGCTTGGTACATGGGTGAGCTCTACCATCACCTACTAAACTGACCTTCAGGTTGATTACTGTGTTTATGGCTTATATATATATGTATATATATATATATATATATATATATATATATATATATATATATATATATATATATATATATATATATATATATATATATATATATATATATATATAAACACACAAACACTAAGGGCCTAACACTGTTTGTGCGTCGCCGGAGAGCATCATTTTCAATATTATACATATACATATTATTATTAGGTAATCTACCGGTTAAGGTAGGTTTTTGGATGGACACAACTATCAAATAAACATTTTGTGACTCCCCACCTAGCAAACTAATCTATATCAGGTCCCTCTTCATCTCGGTGTACTTCTTTCCTCCCTTCATCCCGTCCAAAACCCATATCCTGTTCCTACCCTTACCTCGCTTGCCCAACATTCTCCCCTCTATTACCCTCTTCAACATTCCACTACCGCTCAATACGCCTTTCATCCATTTTTCCTGCCTCCATAGAATTTCTCTCAACAAACCCCTCTCCTCACCCACCATTTCCAGTACTTCCTCATTTGTTTTCCTTTCGGTCCATTTCACCTTCTCCATTCTTCTCCACACCCACATTTCAAAAGCCTCCAATCTACGTCTATCCTCCTGCTTCAGCGACCACGTTTCCGCGCCGTACATAGCTACGCTCCATATCAGAGTTTTTACGAGTCTTTTCTTAACATCCCTACTCAACGTCCCCGTCATCAACTCCCTCCTCCTTGAGAAAGCCTCCTTGCCTAGCGCAATTCTTCTCCTTACGTCCCTACCACTTTGACCGTATTGGTCCAAAACACTTCCGAGATATGTAAACTGCTCTACCTGCTCTATTCTTTCCCTGCCTATTTTAATATTTAGCTTAGCCTTTTTCTTTCTGGAAAATCGCATAACCTTTGTTTTATTAATATTGATTCTCATCCCATATTTATCGCACTGAACCTCCAATTCACTCAACAATGCTTGCAACCCCTTGGCTGACTGAGCAACTAATGCTTGGTCATCAGCAAACCTAACCGATTTTACGAGTTCCCCTCCGACTTTCATTCCTACCTCCAGTTCTTCCCATGCCTCTTTAATCATTTCCTCTACATATACGTTGAACAGTACCGGTGACAATGGGCAACCCTGCCTTACACCTCTTCCTAACACTGCCCATCCAGACTCTCCGTTCCCCACTCGCACCTGAGCAGTCTGAGACATGTACAGGTTGCGGATCAGTCTCCTGTCCCTCCAATCCATTCCTATTTTCTGCAATACACGCATATATATATATATATATATATATATATATATATATATATATATATATATATATATATATATATATATATATATATATATATATATATATATATATATATATATATAAACACACAAACACTAAGGGCCTAACACTGTTTGTGCGTCGCCGGAGAGCATCATTTTCAAGATTATACATATACATATATATATATATATATATATATATAGTGTTTATCCCACGATTAATTACCACCATTTAGCTCTTGAACCATTGTGACTGGTATTGTTCCGTGGTGGACAGCTATGGGCAGGTGAATGCTTGGGTAGCTTTCTTTAGTTGAGTTTGTATTTTTGAGAAGCATGCACTCACAGCCATTTATTTTTTATGTCAATTTCACTATTTGATGAATGATTTGAATTTATATATATGCATGGTATTATGGTAGATACTCGGCGAATATCATTGATGTGTACATCATTCTTAACCAGTTAGCATTATTAGAGCATTTCCTAAGTCAATGCCTTTGTTACCGTTTTCCAATAATGTTACCCATATTTTTTTCCTAAAAGGTTATACTCATCATCGGCAGCATCCATGTGAGCAAAGTTCCTGTTACCCAGCTACAGGAGATTTATTAATTGGAAGAGAATCCAGCCTTTCAGCATCTTCTACTTGTGGTCTTCGTGAAAAAGTAAGTCACTTTTTTAGTCATATTGATATATTGCCTCGTGAACTTTAAAATTTGCCCCAGTGCATAGACCCTTTGAGATAAATAGTTCAAGCAATTCTCTGTCGTTAATTTTTTTAAATATTTGTTGTCCGATGTCATGGAGAAACTCATCATTTTGATGTTCTCTGGTATTTTCTTGTGTGCGATTTACCTACCCAAATTTTTCACTTGTAAGGACTTGATCGATTTCTCTTCTGCTGGTCTCCCCTTGCAAGCATGAAGAGGAAATTTTGCTGTTAGTGTATAGCCTTAAAAATATAGGAAAAGAGGATTAATTGATGGCATTGACTCAGTTAAATTCAGTGAGTTAGTGCTGCATTTAATTAGGTTCACTTTCCATCTGTCAGTTGGATGTTGATAGATGCAATTGAAACATGTACCTACTGTTGTACGTAAACATAAGCTAAATTGGTTTCATTTTTTCCAGTTAAATTTTAAAATGTTCGTTGATCTCATGTATGTAATATCTAATATTGTATTTCATCAAAACTTTGTTGCATTTTCATGATGATAAGTTTTCCTTATCTAAGTTCGCTGATGTTTTACACTTATGTTTTATTGCATTTTTTTCAGGAACGCTTTTGCATTGTATCTCACTTGGAAAACAGGAAGAAGTGTTTTTGGTGTGACTCAAGACCAGAAGTCCTGAAATATCCTTTATTAAATCATCGTGTGGAAAATATTGTGGACAGGTTCCCTGGCCCTGGGTATGTTTATTTGTACTTTAGATGTTCTTAGTAACAATTTAGTGACTTAAAAGCTGTAACTTCTTGTGAACACAGTACTTCGGCTCAAATAATTTCTCATTAATGTTCCATGCAGATAAAATTAACCATGAAAATGGGGAAATGGGATAGAGGTACTTTGCTAAATTATTGGTCAGAATAACCGGAGACAGGGGTATTAGCACATAAACTAGGGCTCCTCTTTACCAGACTTGCCATCAAACAGTACTTGCTATACCCCATCACAAATTCTTACCAAAGATGTGGATATTATATTCAAGGGATCAGATTGAATCGCAACCATTTAAAAAATAATCTATTAAAGATGTTTTTCAAACTGGTTCTGGCCATAAACGGCCTCAATGGTTCTTGGTAGGGATTAACAAAACGTGAAGCACAGTGAGGGGTTGGAGTGGAGCACTTTTTGAATCGGAGTAGAGTTCATTGTAAATTAGTCATTCTGTTGACCTGCTAATGGATCTGCTCGGAAATTCCGCTCAAGAAACATTCAAGTTTGTAATTAAAGACTTCCTTTAAGATGGCAATAACTGTTGTAGCAATTTTCTCAAGTTTCACAAGAAGCTTTAGGTTGAATCATTCTTTTTTCACATACATACGAGGTCTGCCTGGAAAGGATCCTGATGAATTGGTGTGTGGATCCTGAAATAATTGTTCCATGAAAATGCACTGCTCTGGATAATAATATTGATTGCTACATCTTTTATTGTATTTGTCTATTATTATGTATATTACAGTGGAACCAATAATACGAACACAATTCGTTCCGTGATCTTTCTCGTAAAGCGAAACACTCATTTAGTGAAACAACTTTTCGCATATAAATTAATATAAAATTCTATAATGCATATATATATATATATATATATATATATATATATATATATATATATATGCGGGTCGCGGTGGTCTAGCGGGTAGAGCGTTGGACTGATGACCAAAGGGTCCCGGGTTCGATTCCCGGGCAAGGCACTTTGGGCACCTGCAGCTCCACCCAAGCTAGTTGATTTTTCGGGTACCAGATCTTCCTGGGAAACCATCACCGGCACAGGGAAAGGAACTGGCCCCCCTACCCTGATGTGTGAATATTCACACGCCGTCGGGCCTGGTACATGGGTGAGCTCTACCATCACCTACTAAACCGACCTTCGGGTTGATTACTGTGTTTTTATATATATATATATATATATATATATATATATATATATATATATATATATATATATATGCGGGTCGCGGTGGTCTAGCGGGTAGAGCGTTGGACTACTGACCGGAAGTTCCCGGGTTCGATTCCCGGGCAAGGCATCTGGGCATCTGCAGCTCCACCCAAGTTGATTTTTCGGTTACGAGATCTTACTGGGAAACCATAAAATAAAGCCCAGGGAAAGGAACTGGCCCCGCTACCCTGATGTGTGAATATTCACACGCCGTCGGGCTTGGTACATGGGTGAGCTCATCAGCTACTTCCGACCTTCTTCTCTTACTACAACCGACCTTCGGGTATAATATATATATATATATATATATATATATAATATTATATATATGTATGTATATAAATACATTGTTTAGGATCGTGGATCATGTTCTCCTTTTCTTCTATCGCGGAATGAAGTAATCGGGAATGCGAATTCGATTTGTAAAAGCAGAAAAGAATCAAAATAAATAGTTTATTATTAATGATACGTGCCTCATTCATGTTTTACTAGAAAACTATCGGGAGACATTTTTTTTCGCTTACGCTTCAAAATGTATATAAAAATGCGACTCAGAATTATCATTAAATAAGTTTCTGGAGAACTTCCCCGCTTCCTTAAAATTATCATTGAATAAATTTCTGGCGCACATCACCACTTCCTTATTAGGGCGATGCCTCGCACGCATGGTACGATGCAATAGTTTCCTGTGATCTCCGCATCATATTTAGCCTGCTCTTTTGGACCTGACATTTCTTGAAGGCTCATAGACTTTCTGAATGGTAAACAAGCAGGGGTTTGATTTTCCAATTCGCCGCTAGTATTTTCGCAGCGTGAGACGGCCTTTCATTGGCTTATGGCATGGCAGTGCATTCTCTTCTACTTCTACGTGTAGAAATATATGTTTGTTTCATCTCGTCAAAATTAAAAACCTTTTTGGAGAGTTAACCTTCAGAATCTACGAGTCTCTTAAAGTCCCGGATGAAGTTTTCTGCTGCCTTTGACTCGGGGCTTGCTGCTTTACCATGCCTCAAAACGCCGTGGATGCCGGTTCTTCTCGTTAACTTCTTGAACCACGCACGAACCCTTACTTATTCAGCCGTCGATTACCCTAATATCTTCTAACGAGGTCGGCGAAAATAACTTTCCCCTTCTCACTAATTTTATTCTTATAACGAGTGTCGCTTTGCAATTGCTTTTCGTGTACGCATATGAGAAGCAACCTTTCAGCATCGTTGAGAATACGTAACTTTTGCTTAGATATACTTGCCACTGTATTTGTAACATCTATCTCCCTTGTCTTGTCCATATTCTCTAATAAAATGCCAATTGTTGATGTCGACCGATTGTTGATGTACTTATTAGATCAGCCACGCTCAAACATTGTTCCGGATTTTCAGGTTTCATTATTTATTTCTGCTGTTATTTCCTTTGTAGCTTTCCTCTAACGGATTTTTCTTCGGGGTCATTTTTAAAAGTATGCATAAAATATTACTAAAATTTTCAACAAAGAAGCACAAAGTCTGAACACGTTTGGAAAAAAATTTCATCTCCAATGAACGAGTGTTAAAGACAAACTGAAATAGCTGACGCGGTATCATTCCCGGAATTGCCCTCTACTCGCCCTCGTTATGCGAAAAGTTTCTCGTTAAGCGAGTCATTTTTTGGCCCCAACAGTTTTCCTCAAAATGTGAATGAATCGCAATGCGAGGTGCTCGTTAAGCAAGGTTCCACTGTATTTTATTTTTTATGTGTACTTACCTTTGTGGGTGCAACAATATGCTTAATATATGAAAACAATGGCTTATGAGTTCATACATGCCATATTTGATCGAAGAACTGTTTTACATTTCTTGTAACAATAGCAGGTTTTGCTGCAAAAATTTTAACTCTTAATCATTGTTAATATCGGTTTATTTTGTCATGAGTCACTTTGGCCATCACTTTTTTGGTAAATTAAACAAAATATGGAACATTTACCTCCATCCTGATTCTTGCATATTACAATTTCTCGAGATTCACAGTTTTCCTTGATTTGCACTTTCTTCTATTGCCCCCAACAAAAGTGTAAAAGAAGAGTTTCAATGTTTGTTTATTATTTTTATATTTATGTCTTTATTCTATTATTTTTTAAACCAACTATTTTATCTATGTATTCTTTTTATAGGGAACAAAAAACATGGTGGCAGTCAGAAAATGGAGTTGAGAACGTTACAATTCAATTAGACCTTGGTGCAGAGTTTCATTTTACTCATCTAATCATCACATTTAAGACATTCCGTCCAGCCGCTATGCTTATTGAAAGGTCCTATGACTTTGGTGCTACATGGCAGGCAAGTCTATTTATTTCCCAAATGATTCTTTGTAAATGTTTCTGTAAACATTTAATTCGGTTTAGTGCAGCAAATTATGACTAGGAGTTAAAGTTTCTAGAATTTCAGATATCACCAGCCCCCTTTATGGTCTCCATGTGTATTTTTCCCCAGGTGAGATACACCGCCCATGTGCATTTATTAAAGTAATAATCTGAATAATTGCAGCCTGGTATCTATTATATAAAGTCATAGGACATGCTTTTAATATAACGATTGGAGAATTAATAAATTGGGTTATACTATTGGTTCATTTGAAAACATTCTGAAAAAAATGATGTACAGTATTCATAAAAGTTATAGTTGGTGAAAATATTAAATTTCCATTCCATTCAACAAATAAAATTGCCATATTTGGCATGAACTTCTAAGGTTTTACCCAACCTTTTGGAAACAATCAGCCTAGCCAAATGAAATATTATTTTTTTTCAAATTTTGTACAGTTTAGGGACACTTGACAAATGGGTCGCTACATAAACACATTTACACAATATGTAAAACCATAAATGCAGTAATCAACCTGAAGGTCGGTTTAGTAGGTGATGGTAGAGCTCACCCATGCACTAAGCCCGACGGTGTGTGAATATTCACACATCAGGGTAGGGGGGCCAGTTCCTTTCCCTGTGCTGGTTATGGTGTCCCAGGAAGATCTGGTACCCGAAAAATCAACTAGCTTGGGTGGAGCTGCAGGTGCCCAGAGTGCCTAGCCCGGGAATCGAACCCGGGACCCTCCGGTCAGTAGTCCAACGCTCTATCCACTAGACCACCGCAACCTGCTACAAATATGTATGCACAATAGTAATGCGTTCCTTAACTTTTGCATTTATTTTTTTATTGTTTAAAATATATCATTAAGTTTAAAATGTTTCTCAAATACTCACTCTTAAATGTTTATTATACATTTTCGAATGACCCATAAAACGTTTTCTTTAATATACAGAAATTTTGGAGATGGGTTTTCATTTTAAAGGAAACGTAATAATTTTTTGTCTGCATACTTAGCACTTTTTAATACATTTAACAATTGCTAATACTTCCTTCAAACCAACTAGGCATGGAGTAAACACTTATGAACTTGTTCAGTATTTTGAAGGCCAACTAATAAAAACCACCCAGAGCCAACTCACACATTTAATAATGATAGAATCCAAAGTGAACGATGTTGTATTTTTACAAGGTGACATTGGTTATCATTGAATAGCCTGCACTCTGATAGTCTGATTATACTCGGTGCTTTTTCAATACAATTTTACCTATTTGGGAAATCTTTTCATAAATTCTTGTGCGAACTGGAAAATATTGTGGTGGAAGACGTAAAAATCTTATCTTGAAAATTAATGTTTTTGTTGAGAATTGTCTGGCATTCCAAAAGGAGTCAAACTAAGAAATATTCGACACGAATTTCTCCAAGTTGATGTGGTAGAAGTAAAATGATGATAAGATGATGGGTGTTGGTAGACTTCAAAAAGCCATTCATGGGTGTTATTTAGTTTGATCAGAGAGTTGGTGGGTGGGTGTGTGGCAATCACAGAAACATAATGACACTTATTGAATTATGAATGGAAGTGTGCTTTGACACTGGGAGATGAGCTGATTGGGAAGAAGATTTGCAGGATGTATAGTGGTTGTTGACCTGGATGCTATTTGGTGTGGCACATTGTCCAATGTATAAAGCAGAGCAGTGGAAAAATTATAGCTGGTAGACTAGATTCTTGGAAGTGCAACAGGAGGGGATAGGGATGGTAAAGGGCAGTAGTAGTAGTAGTATATTTAGGGGAGACGACCAACAGTAGAGGTCATTTTTGCCATTAGGGATGGATGGGAAAGGAGAAAGGGTGGAGTGAAACCTGGCATCAGCATTAGTCGACTCTTAACAAAAGGTTCCACGGGGTCTGCAGTTTAATGTCACATCCAAAGGACAGTACACTCACTCAAAGTGCTCTCCATAAAGCACCTCAAGTAGGGATCGGGATACCACTGAAAAAGATCTGCCACCTAAAGGAGTCGAACCCATCGAAGACTCTTTGGGTGGGAAGTCACTACGTTAGCCCCCGCACCATTCCAATTCCATAGGGATGGTAAAGAGTTGATGAGCAGGAGTTCACCACTGCACTCTGCATAATCAGATGGGGCAATTGCAACATCTGGCCCAATTGAATGGTAATGAATTTTTGTGGTGGAAGTTGAGAGAAAGGCTTGTAGGATATCTGTACGTAATGGAAGGACAAGTAGGGAAAATGTTGGCTATGGCCTTTTTAAGGATGGGGAAAAAGTCATCCAACTTGTTTAACTAATCTATTGAAATCACTTGATGGCAAGGGATACAATGTCATCAATACAAATTTGCCTGTCTCAGTATGAAAAATGTTTTTGCAGCACTTGGGAAAACTTTTCCTCTACTGAGGGGGCAAAAATTACATCTGCATCATAGTTATGATGACCAAATGCATAAATGGCAACATCTCCACTCTCATATAGTTTGTGGCAGAATAACAGTAAAAATATGTGACATTGATTTTGTAACCATCTAACCATTGCTTACGAATAAAAAAGATCAGGATCATTTGCTCATGTTACCTCCAATTGAAAAGTTTTCTTTTTTAGATGCTGAATGTTAAGGAATTTTGTGGAAGGTGTGGCATATGAAACTTCTAGCTTTGTG
>JAVFHJ010000068.1:5000-12578 GCA_037158775.1 Hetaerina titia
ACATTCATACATACACACACGACGACAAACGCACACATACACAGGCGCACACGCACACACGCACGCACACGCACACACAAACACGCACATGCACACACAAGCACACGCGCACGCGCACGCGCACACGCACACGCACACAATCACGCATTTAAACGCGCACACGCAGACATACACACGCGCACAAGCACACATACACACACGCACACGCACGCATGCACACGCACACAAACACACGCACACACGCACATATATACACACACGCACACATAAACACGCACACGTACACACGCGCACACGCACAAATATACGAACACGCACACGCACACACACACAAACGTGCGCGCGCACACGCACGCACACATACACACACTCACACACACACCCACACACATACAAAAACATACACACAGGCAGAGACACACACACACACGAAGTCACACGCGCACACGCGCACATACACACGCGCACGCGCACACGCACACAAACGCACGCACGCACACGCACACACACGCACGAACGTACACGCACACAAACGCACGCACACACACACGCAAACATGCACACACACGCACACAAACACGCACGCACCCACAAGCACACGCGCACACACACACACGCTGACATACACACACATACACACACGCACACGAAAAAACACCCACACTAACACACACACGTATGTACGTGTGCGCGCGTGTATATGTTCCTGTACGCGTGTGTCTGCGTGTGTGTGTATGTGTGCGTGTGTGTTTGTGTGTTCGTGAGCGTGCGTGTGCGTGCGAGCGTGTGTGTGCGTGTGCGTATGCGTGTTCGCGTGTGTATATGTGCGTGTTTGCCTATGCCTTCGTGTGATTGTATATTTGTGTGTGTGTGCGTGTGTATGTGTATGTGTGTGGGTTTGTGCAAGTGTGTGTGTGTGTGTGTGCGTGTGTGTGTGTGTGCGTGTGCGTTTACGTATGAGCGTGTGCGAGTGTGCTTGCGTATGTGTGTGTCTGTTTTGTGTGTTTGTGTGTTTGTGCGTGCGTGTGAGTGTGCGTGTGTGTGCGTTTGTGTGTTTGCGTGTGTGTCTTCGCGTGTGCGCGTGTGTGCGTGGGTGCGCGCGCGCGCGCGTGTGTGTGTGCGTGTGCGTGCGTGTGCTGTGTGTGTGCGTATATATGTTCGTGTGCGCGTGTGTATGTGTGCGTATATGCGTATATATGTGCATATGTGTGTGTATGTGTGCGTTCGTGCGTGCGTGTGTGTGCGTGTGTGCGTGCGTATGTGTGCGTGTGTGTGCGTATATATGTGCGTGTGAATGTGTGCGTGTGTGTGTGAGAGAAAGAGTGCATGTGTGCGTGTGCGCGTGTGCGAGTGTGTGCGCGTGCGCATGCGCGTGTGCGTGCGGGTGTGAATGTGTGCGTGTTCGCGTGTCTCTGCGTGATTGTGTGTATGTGCGTGTGTGTGAGCGTGTGTGTGTGTGCGTGTGCGTGTGTGTGTGTTTGTGTGTGTGAGAGAAAGAGTGCATGTGTGCGTGTGCGCGTGTGCGAGTGTGTGCGCGTGCGCATGCGCGTGTGCGTGCGGGTGTGCGTTTGCGTGTGCGTATGCGCGTGTGTTTGTGTGCGAGTGCGTGCGTGCGTGTGCGTTTGCGTGTTTGAGCATGTGTGCGTGTGCGCGTGTGCGAGTGTGTGCGCGTGCGCGTGTTCATGTGTGTGTGTGTTTCTAACTCAAGTTGTTGGACCATACACTTAATGGTGGCATGTGTGTGTGTGAGTGTGAATTTGAGTGTGTGTGTGTTTGTGCGTGTGCGTGTGCGCGTACACGTGCGCGTTTTCGTGTGTGTGTGCGTGTGCGTGTTTCTGTGTGCGTGTGCGTGCGTGCGTGTGTGCGTGTGCGCGTGTGTATGTGTGCGTCTGCGCGTGTTTCATCCTATGTGTGTGTCTATGTATGTGTGTGTGTGTGCTTGCGTGCGTGTGTGTGTGCGTGCGTTAGCGTGTGTGGTGTGTGCGTGTGCGTGTGTGTGTGTGTTAGTGTACGTTTGTGTATTCGTGTGCGTGTGCGTGCGTGTGTTTGAATGTGTGCGCGTGTGAGTGTATGTTTGTGTATGTTTGTGTGTGTCCGTGCGTGTGTGTGAGTTTGCGTGTGCCTGTGCATGTGCGTGCGTGCGTTCGTGTGTGTGTGTACGTATATATGTGCGTCTGCGCGTATGTATGTGTGCGTGTGTGCGTATATATATGCGTGTGCGCGTGTGTATGTGTGCGTGTGCGTGTGCGTGCGTGCGTGTGTGCGTGCGTGCGTGTGCGTGTGCGTTTCCTTGAATATTTTTGCGTGTGCGAGTGTGTCTGCGTGTGTGTTTGTATGTATATATGTGCGTGCTCGCTTAGTATGTTTGCGTGTGCGTGTGTGCGTGTGTGTGTTTGTGCGTGTGCGAGTGCTTGTCTATTCGTCCGTGTGCGTGTGTGTCTGCGTGTGTGTGAATGTGTGTGTGTGTTTGCGTGCGTGCGTGCTTGTGTATGTGCGTGCGTTCGCGTGTGCGCGTGCATGTGCGTGTGCGCGTGTGTATGTTTGCATGTGCGCGTGTGTCTGCATGTGTGTGTATGTGTGCGTGTGTGTTGCGTGCGTTTGCGTGTGTGTGTTTTTGTGTGTGTGTTTGTGAGTGTGTGCGCGTGTGCGTTTCGTGTGTATATGTGTGTGTGTGCGTCTGCGTGCGCGTGTACGTGTGTGTGTGTTTGCGCGCGTATATATGTGCGTGTGCGCGTGTGTATGTGTGCGTGTGTATTTGTGCCTGTGTGTGCGTATATATGTGCGTGTGCGCGTTGTGTGTGTGGTGTGTGCGTGTGCGTGTGTGTGTGTGTTAGTGTGCGTTTTTGCTTTCGTGTGCGTGTGCGTGTGTGTGTGTTTTTATGTGAGCGTGTGCGCGTGTGTTTGCGTGTGTGTATGTGTGAGTGTGTGAATATGTTTGCGTATGTGTGTGTGTGTGCGTGCGTGCGTGTATGTCCGTGTGCGTGTGCCATACATACACACACATGACGACACACGCGCACACGCACACAAACACACACGCACACGCACATATATACGTACGCATACACACATGCACGCACGCACGCACACGCATACGCTTACGCACACGAACACACACACGCACACACACACGCACACACACACGCACACACACACGCACAATCGCGCACACGCGCACACGCACATACACACGTACACGCACACAGGCTCAGACACACATTCATTCACACACACACCACACGCACACGGCACGCGCACACACTCGCACACGCGCACGCGCACACACTCGCACACGCACACATGCACACAAGCACACACACGCACACGCGCGCGCACACACACTCTCTCTCTCACACACACACACACGCACACACACACGCACACGCACGCATGTACACGCACACCAACACACGCACACGGATATACACACACACGCAAACGCACACGCACGCAACACACAATCGCACATACACACACATGCAGACACACGCGCACATGCAAACATACACATGCGCACGCGCACATGCACGCGCACACGCGAACGCACGCACACACACACGCACGCACGCACGCAAACACACACGCACATTCACACACACGCAGACACACACGCACACGGGCAAATAGACAAGTACACGCCCACGCACAAAAACACACACACTCACACTCACACACACATACACACATGCCACCATCAAGTGTATGGTCCAACAACTTGAGTTAGAAACACACACACATGAACACGCGCACGCGCACACACTCGCACATGCGCACACGAACACATGCTCACAAACGCACACACACACGCAGGCACACGCACACATACAAATGCGCATACGCACACGCACACGCAAACGCACACCCGCACCCACACGCGCACGCGCACACACTCGAACACGCGCACACGCACACATGCACACACACGCACACACACGCGCAAGCACGAACACGCACACATACACAGGTGCACACGCCTTCGCACACGCACACGCACGCGCACACACACCCTCACACACGCACATACACACACAATCACACGCGAACACGCACACACACACACATACACGCACACACAAATACACACGCGCAAACGCGCAAACGCGCGCGCACACATACACACGCACACATACACACGCACACGCGCACGAACACAAACTCTTTCTCTCACACACACACGCACACGCACACAAACTCACACGCACACACACACGCTCACACACACGCACATACACACACATTCACACGCGGACACGCACACACACACGCACATACGCACACACACACGCACAAGCACGCAGACACGCACGCACACACACACATTCAGACACACGCGCATATGCACACATACACACGCGCACACGCACAGGCACACGCACACGAAAACGCACACACACACGCACGCACGCACACACACTCACACATTCACACACAAGCAGACACACACACGCACGCACGCACACACACACACGCGTGCGCGCACAGACATACACACACACGCAGACACACACACACGCACGCACACACACTCGCTCTCGCAGACGCACACACACGCAGGCACGCTCACGCCCACACACCCGCGCTCACACGAACACACACACACATACGCGCGCTCACGCGCATGCAAACACACGCACGCACGCACATGCACACGCGCACACACAAACGCAGACACACGCAAACTTGCACGCATACACACGCGCACACGCACACGCACACACACGCACGCACGCACACGCACACACACGCACGCACGCCCACGCACATGCACGCACACACACGCACGCACGAACGCACACATACACACACACACATACGCACATATATACGCACACACGCTCACACGCCTGCACTCACGCGCGCGCGCGCACACACACACAAGCAAGCACACACACGCACGCACGCACACACACACGCGCGCGCGCACACACATACACACACACGCAGACAGACACACGCACGCACACACACTCGCTCACGATGACGCACACACACGCACGCACGCGCACGCCCACACACCCGCGCTCACACGCACACACACACACATACGCGCGCACACGCGCATGCAAACACACGCACGCACGTACAAGCACACGCGCACACACAAACGCAGACACACGCAAACTTGCACACATACACACGCGCACACGCACACGCACACACACGCACGCACGCACACCCACACACACGCACGCACGCGAACGCACATGCACGCACACACACGCACGCTTGAACGCACACATACACAAACACACATACGCAGATATATACGCACACACGCTCACACGCCTGCACGCACGGGCGCGCGCGCACACACACGCACACAAGCGCACACGCGCGGACGCACACGCAAACACGCGCACACACAAAAACGCACACACACGCACCCTCACACGCACGCACACACACACAAACACACAAAACAAACACACACAAACATACGCACGCACACACACGCACACGCTCACGCGTACACGAACACGCACACTTACTAATACACACGCACACACGCACATATATACGCAAACACGCAAACATACACACCTGCAAACGCACATATATACATAAACAAAAACACGCACAAACGCACACGCGTACGCGCACGCGCACGCACAAGCACAAACGCACACGCGTACGCGCACGCGCACGCACACGCAGACACACACGTACACGCGCACACGCGCAAACGAAAACACACACACGCACACGCACACACGCACGCACGCACACACACATATACACACGCACACACGCACACGTACACGAAAACGCGAACTCACGCGCACACGCGCACACGCACACACCCACGCACAAACATACACGCACACACACGCACACACACACGCTCGCACGCAAACGCACACACACACACGCGCACATGCACATATATACATACACACACAAATTCACACACACGCAGACGCACACACGAATACACTCGCGAAAACGCACACATACACACGCGCACGCACACATACACACGCACGCACGCACACGCACACATTCACACGCGCACAGGCACATATACGCGCGCACACGCACATATACGCGCACACAAAAAACACACACACAAACATACGCACACACACACAAACACGCACGCACACGCACTGGCACATACACACGCTCACGCACACGCTCACGCATACGCACACGCTCACACACAAACACGCACACCCACACGCACCTGCACGCAAACATACACACACACACATTCACACACACGCACACACACATACACACTAACGCAGACACACGCGCACACGCACACAAACACGCACGCACACGCACACACACGCACACACACACGCAAACACACGCGCACACGCTCTTATACACACACATACACACACGCACACGAAAACACACGCACACTAACACACACACACACGAACACGCACACGCAAACACCACACACGCAAACGCACGCACACACACAAACTCACACACGCACGCGTACACACACATACATACACACACACGACGACACACGCGCACACGCACACATACACACACGCACACGCACATATATACGTACGCACACACACAAGCACGCACGCACGCACACGCATACGCCTACGCACAGTAACACACACACGCGCACACACACACGCACACACACTCGCACACGCGCACGCGCATACACAGGCACACGCAAACGCACACCCGTACGCACACGCAAACGCGCACACACACGCACACGCGCACGCACACGCACACTCTCTCTCACACACAAACACACGCACATACACGCATACGCACACACACACACACGCTCACACACACGCACACGCACATACACACATATTCACACACACATACACACGCACACACACACTCATGCAGACACACGCGCATATGCACACTTACACACGCGCACCCGACCGCCGCACGCGCACACGCACACACACACGCACGCACACACACACAGACACACACGCACACGAACAAATAGACAAGCACAGGAACACGCACGGACACACACACGCACGCGCACGCACTCATGCACACGCGCACACGCTCATATATACGCGCACACACCCGCACATACACACACGCACACGCACATATATACCAAACACACACACACAAACACACAAACGCACACACACGCAACGCGCGCGCACACACACACACACGTACACGCACACACACACGAACACACGCATACGCGCGTACACGCGCACGCATACACACGCACGCACGCACACGCACACGAGCACACACACACACACGCATACACGCACACATACACACGCGCTGTCGCACACGCACACGCACACACGCACAAACCCACACAAACGCACGCACACACACACGCACACATACACAATCACGCAGTTACAAGCGCACACGCACACATACACACACGCACACGCACACACACGCAAGCACGCAAGCACGCACACGCACACATACACACGAACACATGAACACACGAACATATATATACACACACGTACACATACACACGCACACGTACACACGCACCCACGCACAAATATACGCACACGCACACAAACACACAAACGCGCGCGCGCAAACGCGCAGACACACACACACACGCGCACGCACACATAC
>JAVFHJ010000069.1:0-12419 GCA_037158775.1 Hetaerina titia
TTTTTGTTTAAACCAATTGTGGAAAAATCCCATTGGAATATATTAAACCGTTGCGGAGATATGGTAACAAGTGTCAGTGCGTTTCCCCTACACTTTAGCATGTATTAAATAACAGGCATATTTCCATTGAAAATTTAATTTTTGGTTTCCGATCGTTATTTGTTGCACAATATTCATGTTTTGTGTTAAAACCAATTGTGGAAAAATCCCATTGGAATATATTAAACCGTTGCGGAGATATGGCAACAAGTGTCAGTGCGTTTTCCCTATACTTTAGCATGTACTAAATAACAGGCATATTTCCATTGAAAATTTAATTTTTGGTTTCCGATCGTCATTTGTTGCGCAATATTCATGTTTTGTGTTAAAACCAATTGTGGAAAAATCCCATTGGAATATATTAAACCGTTGCGGAGATATGGTAACAAGTGTCAGTGCGTTTTCCCTATACTTTAGCATGTATTAAATAACAGGCATATTTCCATTGAAAATTTAATTTTTGGTTTCCGATCGTCATTTGTTGCGCAATATTCATGTTTTGTGTTAAAACCAATTGTGGAAAAATCCCATTGGAATATATTAAACCGTTGCGGAGATATGGCAACAAGTGTCAGTGCGTTTTCCCTATACTTTAGCATGTATTAAATAACAGGCATATTTCCATTGAAAATTTAATTTTTGGTTTCCGATCGTCATTTGTTGCGCAATATTCCTGTTTTGTGTTAAAACCAATTGTGGAAAAATCCCATTGGAATATATTAAACCGTTGCGGAGATATGGCAACAAGTGTCAGTGCGTTTTCCCTATACTTTAGCATGTACTAAATAACAGGCATATTTCCATTGAAAATTTAATTTTTGGTTTCCGATCGTCATTTGTTGCGCAATATTCATGTTTTGTGTTAAAACCAATTGTGGAAAAATCCCATTGGAATATATTAAACCGTTGCGGAGATATGGCAACAAGTGTCAGTGCGTTTTCCCTATACTTTAGCATGTATTAAATAACAGGCATATTTCCATTGAAAATTTAATTTTTGGTTTCCGATCGTCATTTGTTGCGCAATATTCATGTTTTGTGTTAAAACCAATTGTGGAAAAATCCCATTGGAATATATTAAACCGTTGAGGAGATATGGCAACAAGTGTCAGTGCGTTTTCCCTATACTTTAGCATGTATTAAATAACAGGCATATTTCCATTGAAAATTTAATTTTTGGTTTCCGATCGTCATTTGTTGCGCAATATTCATGTTTTGTGTTAAAACCAATTGTGGAAAAATCCCATTGGAATATATTAAACCGTTGCGGAGATATGGCAACAAGTGTCAGTGCGTTTTCCCTATACTTTAGCATGTATTAAATAACAGGCATATTTCCATTGAAAATTTAATTTTTGGTTTCCGATCGTCATTTGTTGCGCAATATTCATGTTTTGTGTTAAAACCAATTGTGGAAAAATCCCATTGGAATATATTAAACCGTTGCGGAGATATGGCAACAAGTGTCAGTGCGTTTTCCCTATACTTTAGCATGTATTAAATAAGAGGCCTATTTCCATTGAAAATTTGATTTTTGGTTTCCGATCGTCATTTTATGCGCATTATTCAGGTTTTGTGACTAAACCAATTGTTGAAAAGTCCCATCGAAATATTTTAAAACCGTTGTCGAGATATGGCAACAAGTGTCAGGGCGTTTTCCCTATACTTTAGCATGTATTAAATAAGAGGCCTATTTCCATTGAAAATTTGATTTTTGGTTTCCGACCGTCATTTTATGCGCATTATTCATGTTTTGTGACTAAACCAATTGTTGTAAAGTCCCATCGAAATATTTTAAACCCTTGTCGAAATATGGCAACAAGTGTCAGTGCGTTTTCCCTATACTTTAGCATGTATTAAATAAGAGGCATATTTCCATTGAAAATTTGATTTTTGGTTTCCGATCGTCATTTTATGCGCATTATTCATGTTTTGTGACTAAACCAATTGTTGAAAAGTCCCATCGAAATATTTTAAAACCGTTGTCGAGATATGGCAACAAGTGTCAGTGCGTTTTCCCTATACTTTAGCATGTATTAAATAAGAGGCCTATTTCCATTGAAAATTTGATTTTTGGTTTCCGATCGTCATTTGTTGCGCATTATTCATGTTTTGTGACTAAACCAATTGTTGAAAAGTCCCATCGAAATATTTTAAACCGTTGTCGAGATATGGCAACAAGTGTCAGTGCGGTTTTCCCTATACTTTAGCATGTATTAAATAAGAGGCCTATTTCCATTGAAAATTTGATTTTTGGTTTCCGATCGTCATTTGTTGCGCATTATTCATGTTTTGTGACTAAACCAATTGTTGAAAAGTCCCATCGAAATATTTTAAACCGTTGTCGAGATATGGCAACAAGTGTCAGTGCGTTTTCCCTATACTTTAGCATGTATTAAATAAGAGGCCTATTTCCATTGAAAATTTGATTTTTGGTTTCCGATCGTCATTTTATGCGCATTATTCATGTTTTGTGACTAAACCAATTGTTGAAAAGTCCCATCGAAATATTTTAAACCGTTGTCGAGATATGGCAACAAGTGTCAGTGCGTTTTCCCTATACTTTAGCATGTATTAAATAAGAGGCCTATTTCCATTGAAAATTTAATTTTTGGTTTCCGATCGTTATTTGTGTCGCAATATTCATGTTTTGTGTTAAAACCAATTGTGGAAAAATCCCATTGGAATATATTAAACCGTTGCCGAGATATGGCAACAAGTGTCAGTGCGTTTTCCCTATACTTTAGCATGTACTAAATAACAGGCATATTTCCATTGAAAATTTAATTTTTGGTTTCCGATCGTCATTTGTTGCGCAATATTCATGTTCTGTGTTAAAACCAATTGTGGAAAAATCCCATTGGAATATATTAAACCATTGCCGAGTTATGGCAACAAGTGTCAGTGCGTTTTCCCTAACTTTAGCATGTACTAAATAACAGGCATATTTCCATTGAAAATTTAATTTTTGGTTTCCGATCGTCCTTTGTTGCGCAATATTCATGTTTTGTGTTAAAACCAATTGTGGAAAAATCCCATTGGAATATATTAAACCGTTGCCGAGATATGGCAACAAGTGTCAGTGCGTTTTCCCTATACTTTAGCATGTACTAAATAACAGGTATATTTCCATTGAAAATTTAATTTTTGGTTTCCGATCGTCCTTTGTTGCGCAATATTCATGTCTTGTGTTAAAACCAATTGTGGAAAAATCCCTTTGGAATATATTAAACCGTTGCCGAGATATGGTAACAAGTGTCAATGCGTTTTCCCTATACTTTAGCGTCAACTAAATAACAGGCATATTTCCATTGAAAATTTAATTTTTGGTTTCCGATCGTCATTTGTTGCGCAATATTCATGTTTTGTGTTAAAAACAATTGTGGAAAAATCCCATTGGAATATATTAAACCGTTGCCGAGATATGGTAACAAGTGTCAGTGCGTTTTCCCTATACTTTAGCATGTATTAAATAACAGGCATATTTCCATTGAAAATTTAATTTTTGGTTTCCGATCGTCATTTGTTGCGCAATATTCATGTTTTTTGTTTAAACCAATTGTGGAAAAATCCCATTGGAATATATTAAACCGTTGCGGAGATATGGTAACAAGTGTCAGTGCGTTTCCCCTACACTTTAGCATGTATTAAATAACAGGCATATTTCCATTGAAAATTTAATTTTTGGTTTCCGATCGTTATTTGTTGCACAATATTCATGTTTTGTGTTAAAACCAATTGTGGAAAAATCCCATTGGAATATATTAAACCGTTGCGGAGATATGGCAACAAGTGTCAGTGCGTTTTCCCTATACTTTAGCATGTACTAAATAACAGGCATATTTCCATTGAAAATTTAATTTTTGGTTTCCGATCGTCATTTGTTGCGCAATATTCATGTTTTGTGTTAAAACCAATTGTGGAAAAATCCCATTGGAATATATTAAACCGTTGCGGAGATATGGTAACAAGTGTCAGTGCGTTTTCCCTATACTTTAGCATGTATTAAATAACAGGCATATTTCCATTGAAAATTTAATTTTTGGTTTCCGATCGTCATTTGTTGCGCAATATTCATGTTTTGTGTTAAAACCAATTGTGGAAAAATCCCATTGGAATATATTAAACCGTTGCGGAGATATGGCAACAAGTGTCAGTGCGTTTTCCCTATACTTTAGCATGTATTAAATAACAGGCATATTTCCATTGAAAATTTAATTTTTGGTTTCCGATCGTCATTTGTTGCGCAATATTCCTGTTTTGTGTTAAAACCAATTGTGGAAAAATCCCATTGGAATATATTAAACCGTTGCGGAGATATGGCAACAAGTGTCAGTGCGTTTTCCCTATACTTTAGCATGTACTAAATAACAGGCATATTTCCATTGAAAATTTAATTTTTGGTTTCCGATCGTCATTTGTTGCGCAATATTCATGTTTTGTGTTAAAACCAATTGTGGAAAAATCCCATTGGAATATATTAAACCGTTGCGGAGATATGGCAACAAGTGTCAGTGCGTTTTCCCTATACTTTAGCATGTATTAAATAACAGGCATATTTCCATTGAAAATTTAATTTTTGGTTTCCGATCGTCATTTGTTGCGCAATATTCATGTTTTGTGTTAAAACCAATTGTGGAAAAATCCCATTGGAATATATTAAACCGTTGAGGAGATATGGCAACAAGTGTCAGTGCGTTTTCCCTATACTTTAGCATGTATTAAATAACAGGCATATTTCCATTGAAAATTTAATTTTTGGTTTCCGATCGTCATTTGTTGCGCAATATTCATGTTTTGTGTTAAAACCAATTGTGGAAAAATCCCATTGGAATATATTAAACCGTTGCGGAGATATGGCAACAAGTGTCAGTGCGTTTTCCCTATACTTTAGCATGTATTAAATAACAGGCATATTTCCATTGAAAATTTAATTTTTGGTTTCCGATCGTCATTTGTTGCGCAATATTCATGTTTTGTGTTAAAACCAATTGTGGAAAAATCCCATTGGAATATATTAAACCGTTGCGGAGATATGGCAACAAGTGTCAGTGCGTTTTCCCTATACTTTAGCATGTATTAAATAAGAGGCCTATTTCCATTGAAAATTTGATTTTTGGTTTCCGATCGTCATTTTATGCGCATTATTCAGGTTTTGTGACTAAACCAATTGTTGAAAAGTCCCATCGAAATATTTTAAACCGTTGTCGAGATATGGCAACAAGTGTCAGGGCGTTTTCCCTATACTTTAGCATGTATTAAATAAGAGGCCTATTTCCATTGAAAATTTGATTTTTGGTTTCCGACCGTCATTTTATGCGCATTATTCATGTTTTGTGACTAAACCAATTGTTGTAAAGTCCCATCGAAATATTTTAAACCCTTGTCGAAATATGGCAACAAGTGTCAGTGCGTTTTCCCTATACTTTAGCATGTATTAAATAAGAGGCATATTTCCATTGAAAATTTGATTTTTGGTTTCCGATCGTCATTTTATGCGCATTATTCATGTTTTGTGACTAAACCAATTGTTGAAAAGTCCCATCGAAATATTTTAAACCGTTGTCGAGATATGGCAACAAGTGTCAGTGCGTTTTCCCTATACTTTAGCATGTATTAAATAAGAGGCCTATTTCCATTGAAAATTTGATTTTTGGTTTCCGATCGTCATTTGTTGCGCATTATTCATGTTTTGTGACTAAACCAATTGTTGAAAAGTCCCATCGAAATATTTTAAACCGTTGTCGAGATATGGCAACAAGTGTCAGTGCGTTTTCCCTATACTTTAGCATGTATTAAATAAGAGGCCTATTTCCATTGAAAATTTGATTTTTGGTTTCCGATCGTCATTTGTTGCGCATTATTCATGTTTTGTGACTAAACCAATTGTTGAAAAGTCCCATCGAAATATTTTAAACCGTTGTCGAGATATG
The DNA here is from genome assembly GCA_037158775.1 of Hetaerina titia. Lineage (NCBI taxonomy): Eukaryota > Metazoa > Arthropoda > Insecta > Odonata > Calopterygidae > Hetaerina > Hetaerina titia. The sequence goes on from JAVFHJ010000069.1 coordinate 5,973, forward strand.
GCAACAAGTGTCAGTGCGTTTTCCCTATACTTTAGCATGTATTAAATAAGAGGCCTATTTCCATTGAAAATTTGATTTTTGGTTTCCGATCGTCATTTTATGCGCATTATTCATGTTTTGTGACTAAACCAATTGTTGAAAAGTCCCATCGAAATATTTTAAACCGTTGTCGAGATATGGCAACAAGTGTCAGTGCGTTTTCCCTATACTTTAGCATGTATTAAATAAGAGGCCTATTTCCATTGAAAATTTGATTTTTGGTTTCCGATCGTCATTTTATGCGCATTATTCATGTTTTGTGACTAAACCAATTGTTGAAAAGTCCCATCGAAATATTTTAAACCGTTGTCGAGATATGGCAACAAGTGTCAGTGCGTTTTCCCTATACTTTAGCATGTATTAAATAAGAGGCCTATTTCCATTGAAAATTTGATTTTTGGTTTCCGATCGTCATTTTATGCGCATTATTCATGTTTTGTGACTAAACCAATTGTTGAAAAGTCCCATCGAAATATTTTAAACCGTTGTCGAGATATGGCAACAAGTGTCAGTGCGTTTTCCCTATACTTTAGCATGTATTAAATAAGAGGCCTATTTCCATTGAAAATTTGATTTTTGGTTTCCGATCGTCATTTTATGCGCATTATTCATGTTTTGTGACTAGACCAATTGTTAAAAAGTCCCATCGAAATATTTTAAACCGTTGTCGAGATATGGCAACAAGTGTCAGTGCGTTTTCCCTATACTTTAGCATGTATTAAATAAGAGGAATATTTCCATTGAAAATTTGATTTTTGGTTTCCGATCGTCATTTTATGCGCATTATTCATGTTTTGTGACTAAACCAATTGTTGAAAAGTCCCATCGAAATATTTTAAACCGTTGTCGAGATATGGCAACAAGTGTCAGTGCGTTTTCCCTATACTTTAGCATGTATTAAATAAGAGGCCTACTTCCATTGAAAATTTGATTTTTGGTTTCCGATCGTCATTTTATGCGCATTATTCATGTTTTGTGACTAAACCAATTGTTAAAAAGTCCCATCGAAATATTTTAAACCGTTGTCGAGATATGGCAACAAGTGTCAGTGCGTTTTCCCTATACTTTAGCATGTATTAAATAAGAGGAATATTTCCATTGAAAATTTGATTTTTGGTTTCCGATCGTCATTTTATGCGCATTATTCATGTTTTGTGACTAAACCAATTGTTAAAAAGTCCCATCGAAATATTTTAAACCGTTGTCGAGATATGGCAACAAGTGTCAGTGCGTTTTCCCTATACTTTAGCATGTATTAAATAAGAGGAATATTTCCATTGAAAATTTGATTTTTGGTTTCCGATCGTCATTTTATGCGCATTATTCATGTTTTGTGACTAAACCAATTGTTGAAAAGTCCCATCGAAATATTTTAAACCGTTGTCGAGATATGGCAACAAGTGTCAGTGCGTTTTCCCTATACTTTAGCATGTATTAAATAAGAGGCCTATTTCCATTGAAAATTTGATTTTTGGTTTCCGATCGTCATTTTATGCGCATTATTCATGTTTTGTGACTAAACCAATTGTTGAAAAGTCCCATCGAAATATTTTAAACCGTTGTCGAGATATGGCAACAAGTGTCAGTGCGTTTTCCCTATACTTTAGCATGTATTAAATAAGAGGCCTATTTCCATTGAAAATTTGATTTTTGGTTTCCGATCGTCATTTAATGCGCATTATTCATGTTTTGTGACTAAACAATTGTTGAAAAGTCCCATCGAAATATTTTAAACCGTTGTCGAGATATGGCAACAAGTGTCAGTGCGTTTTCCCTATACTTTAGCATGTATTAAATAAGAGGCATATTTCCATTGAAAATTTGATTTTTGGTTTCCGATCGTCATTTTATGCGCATTATTCATGTTTTGTGACTAAACCAATTGTTGAAAAGTCCCATCTAAATATTTTAAACCGTTGTCGAGATATGGCAACAAGTGTCAGTGCGTTTTCCCTATACTTTAGCATGTATTAAATAAGAGGCCTATTTCCATTGAAAATTTGATTTTTGGTTTCCGATCGTCATTTTATGCGCATTATTCATGTTTTGTGACTAAACCAATTGTTGAAAAGTCCCATCGAAATATTTTAAACCGTTGTCGAGATATGGCAACAAGTGTCAGTGCGTTTTCCCTATACTTTAGCATGTATTAAATAAGAGGCCTATTTCCATTGAAAATTTGATTTTTGGTTTCCGATCGTCATTTTATGCGCATTATTCATGTTTTGTGACTAAACCAATTGTTGAAAATTCCCATCGAAATATTTTAAACCGTTGTCGAGATATGGCAACAAGTGTCAGTGCGTTTTCCCTATACTATAGCATGTATTAAATAAGAGGCCTATTTCCATTGAAAATTTGATTTTTGGTTTCCCATCGTCATTTTATGCGCATTATTCATGTTTTGTGACTAAACCAATTGTTGAAAAGTCCCATCGAAATATTTTAAACCGTTGTCGAGATATGGCAACAAGTGTCAGTGCGTTTTCCCTATACTTTAGCATGTATTAAATAAGAGGCCTATTTCCATTGAAAATTTGATTTTTGGTTTCCGATCGTCATTTTATGCGCATTATTCATGTTTTGTGACTAAACCAATTGTTGAAAAGTCCCATCGAAATATTTTAAACCGTTGTCGAGATATGGCAACAAGTGTCAGTGTGTTTTCCCTATACTTTAGCATGTATTAAATAAGAGGCCTATTTCCATTGAAAATTTGATTTTTGGTTTCCGATCGTCATTTTATGCGCATTATTCATGTTTTGTGACTAAACCAATTGTTGAAAAGTCCCATCGAAATATTTTAAACCGTTGTCGAGATATGGCAACAAGTGTCAGTGCGTTTTCCCTATACTTTAGCATGTATTAAATAAGAGGAATATTTCCATTGAAAATTTGATTTTTGGTTTCCGATCGTCATTTTATGCGCATTATTCATGTTTTGTGACTAAACAATTGTTGAAAAGTCCCATCGAAATATTTTAAACCGTTGTCGAGATATGGCAACAAGTGTCAGTGCGTTTTCCCTATACTTTAGCATGTATTAAATAAGAGGCCTATTTCCATTGAAAATTTGATTTTTGGTTTCCGATCGTCATTTTATGCGCATTATTCATGTTTTGTGACTAAACCAATTGTTGAAAAGTCCCATCGAAATATTTTAAACCGTTGTCGAGATATGGCAACAAGTGTCAGTGCGTTTTCCCTATACTTTAGCATGTATTAAATAAGAGGCCTATTTCCATTGAAAATTTGATTTTTGGTTTCCGATCGTCATTTTATGCGCATTATTCATGTTTTGTGACTAAACCAATTGTTGAAAAGTCCCATCGAAATATTTTAAACCGTTGTCGAGATATGGCAACAAGTGTCAGTGCGTTTTCCCTATACTTTAGCATGTATTAAATAAGAGGAATATTTCCATTGAAAATTTGATTTTTGGTTTCCGATCGTCATTTTATGCGCATTATTCATGTTTTGTGACTAAACAATTGTTGAAAAGTCCCATCGAAATATTTTAAACCGTTGTCGAGATATGGCAACAAGTGTCAGTGCGTTTTCCCTATACTTTAGCATGTATTAAATAAGAGGCCTATTTCCATTGAAAATTTGATTTTTGGTTTCCGATCGTCATTTTATGCGCATTATTCATGTTTTGTGACTAAACCAATTGTTGAAAAGTCCCATCGAAATATTTTAAACCGTTGTCGAGATATGGCAACAAGTGTCAGTGCGTTTTCCCTATACTTTAGCATGTATTAAATAAGAGGCCTATTTCCATTGAAAATTTGATTTTTGGTTTCCGATCGTCATTTTATGCGCATTATTCATGTTTTGTGACTAAACCAATTGTTGAAAAGTCCCATCGAAATATTTTAAACCGTTGTCGAGATATGGCAACAAGTGTCAGTGCGTTTTCCCTATACTTTAGCATGTATTAAATAAGAGGCCTATTTCCATTGAAAATTTGATTTTTGGTTTCCGATCGTCATTTTATGCGCATTATTCATGTTTTGTGACTAAACCAATTGTTGAAAAGTCCCATCGAAATATTTTAAACCGTTGTCGAGATATGGCAACAAGTGTCAGTGCGTTTTCCCTATACTTTAGCATGTATTAAATAAGAGGCCTATTTCCATTGAAAATTTGATTTTTGGTTTCCGATCGTCATTTTATGCGCATTATTCATGTTTTGTGACTAAACCAATTGTTGAAAAGTCCCATCGAAATATTTTAAACCGTTGTCGAGATATGGCAACAAGTGTCAGCGCGTTTTCCCTATACTTTAGCATGTATTAAATAAGAGGCCTATTTCCATTGAAAATTTGATTTTTGGTTTCCGATCGTCATTTAATGCGCATTATTCATGTTTTGTGACTAAACAATTGTTGAAAAGTCCCATCGAAATATTTTAAACCGTTGTCGAGATATGGCAACAAGTGTCAGCGCGTTTTCCCTATACTTTAGCATGTATTAAATAAGAGGCCTATTTCCATTGAAAATTTGATTTTTGGTTTCCGATCGTCATTTTATGCGCATTATTCATGTTTTGTGACTAAACCAATTGTTGAAAAGTCCCATCGAAATATTTTAAACCGTTGTCGAGATATGGCAACAAGTGTCAGTGCGTTTTCCCTATACTTTAGCATGTATTAAATAAGAGGCCTATTTCCATTGAAAATTTGATTTTTGGTTTCCGATCGTCATTTTATGCGCATTATTCATGTTTTGTGACTAAACCAATTGTTGAAAATTCCCATCGAAATATTTTAAACCGTTGTCGAGATATGGCAACAAGTGTCAGTGCGTTTTCCCTATACTATAGCATGTATTAAATAAGAGGCCTATTTCCATTGAAAATTTGATTTTTGGTTTCCCATCGTCATTTTATGCGCATTATTCATGTTTTGTGACTAAACCAATTGTTGAAAAGTCCCATCGAAATATTTTAAACCGTTGTCGAGATATGGCAACAAGTGTCAGTGCGTTTTCCCTATACTTTAGCATGTATTAAATAAGAGGCCTATTTCCATTGAAAATTTGATTTTTGGTTTCCGATCGTCATTTTATGCGCATTATTCATGTTTTGTGACTAAACCAATTGTTGAAAAGTCCCATCGAAATATTTTAAACCGTTGTCGAGATATGGCAACAAGTGTCAGTGTGTTTTCCCTATACTTTAGCATGTATTAAATAAGAGGCCTATTTCCATTGAAAATTTGATTTTTGGTTTCCGATCGTCATTTTATGCGCATTATTCATGTTTTGTGACTAAACCAATTGTTGAAAAGTCCCATCGAAATATTTTAAACCGTTGTCGAGATATGGCAACAAGTGTCAGTGCGTTTTCCCTATACTTTAGCATGTATTAAATAAGAGGAATATTTCCATTGAAAATTTGATTTTTGGTTTCCGATCGTCATTTTATGCGCATTATTCATGTTTTGTGACTAAACAATTGTTGAAAAGTCCCATCGAAATATTTTAAACCGTTGTCGAGATATGGCAACAAGTGTCAGTGCGTTTTCCCTATACTTTAGCATGTATTAAATAAGAGGCCTATTTCCATTGAAAATTTGATTTTTGGTTTCCGATCGTCATTTTATGCGCATTATTCATGTTTTGTGACTAAACCAATTGTTGAAAAGTCCCATCGAAATATTTTAAACCGTTGTCGAGATATGGCAACAAGTGTCAGTGCGTTTTCCCTATACTTTAGCATGTATTAAATAAGAGGCCTATTTCCATTGAAAATTTGATTTTTGGTTTCCGATCGTCATTTTATGCGCATTATTCATGTTTTGTGACTAAACCAATTGTTGAAAAGTCCCATCGAAATATTTTAAACCGTTGTCGAGATATGGCAACAAGTGTCAGTGCGTTTTCCCTATACTTTAGCATGTATTAAATAAGAGGCCTATTTCCATTGAAAATTTGATTTTTGGTTTCCGATCGTCATTTTATGCGCATTATTCATGTTTTGTGACTAAACCAATTGTTGAAAAGTCCCATCGAAATATTTTAAACCGTTGTCGAGATATGGCAACAAGTGTCAGTGCGTTTTCCCTATACTTTAGCATGTATTAAATAAGAGGCCTATTTCCATTGAAAATTTGATTTTTGGTTTCCGATCGTCATTTTATGCGCATTATTCATGTTTTGTGACTAAACCAATTGTTGAAAAGTCCCATCGAAATATTTTAAACCGTTGTCGAGATATGGCAACAAGTGTCAGTGCGTTTTCCCTATACTTTAGCATGTATTAAATAAGAGGCCTATTTCCATTGAAAATTTGATTTTTGGTTTCCGATCGTCATTTTATGCGCATTATTCATGTTTTGTGACTAAACCAATTGTTGAAAAGTCCCATCGAAATATTTTAAACCGTTGTCGAGATATGGCAACAAG
>JAVFHJ010000070.1:0-11843 GCA_037158775.1 Hetaerina titia
TAAGGTCTTTAGTTTTACCAATGCCATTCGACTTAAGTTTTTTCCATAGATCAGTTGGTGAGTTTTTGGGTTTTGTGGCAGACTGGAAAAAATTTATTTTGGCATTTCTTACTTTCTGTTTAGTTTTGTTTCTGAGATACTTATATCTATTAAATGCGTCGGGATCGTTGGTTTTTTTGAAAATTCTAAAGACTGAATCACGCGCTGCCATCGATTGTTTAATATCTAAGTTTAACCATGGTGCATTTGGTTTAGAGATTCGAATTACTTTCTCAGGTGCAAATTTGTTTAGGAGATACATTAACAGGATATTTAGGATTTCAACCTTATCATCTACATTCTCTGTGTGTTCGATGGAAGACCATGGGAGTGCGTGTGCTTCGGATATCAATTCATCGTCATTAACCATCGTTAGATTGCGTCGACGTATGAACGTCTGCTTAAATTTGGGAGCTTTAACTGAGTAAGCAAGATATATCAGATCATGAGAGGAGATACCAGGAACCGGGAGCTGTCCATGAGTGATTATTTTGTCTTTCTTTGCTGTAACAGCTATGTCAATCCAAGTTGAAGAGGTTCTTGTGGTATTGGTTGGAAGTAGTGGGAGAACACTTAGATTATTGGCAGAGAACATTTGCCTAAAATAAATGGTGTCATATGAGTTGGAGTTAAAGTTTGCATTGAAGTCACCTGTTAGTATAATATGTTCGTATTCCGTAGAATAGCTAGATATTACAGCATCTAAATCAGCTAGATGGCCAACTTTTGGAGGTCTGTAGATTGTGCCAATGAGTATGTTAGTGGAATTAATTTTAACTTCAATAAGAAGATACTCAGGTCTTTTCGCGTAAAAAGAGTCACTCTTAGTAAGTACTTTACATTTTAAATCATTTCTCACGTAAATGCCTACCCCACCACCACCTTTGCCAACTCGATCATTACGGTACAGACTATACCCGGGTATTTCAACTAATTTTGTGGATATTGAAGGCTTCAACCATGTTTCAGCTAACGAAATCACATGGATTCCAACGCCTGTCAGTAAAGAGCGCAATTCGTTAAGATGTGCAGAGAGACTCTGAACATTAAGATGCATAATTTTAAAAGAGCGTGGGTAGCGGCTTAGGTAATTAGAGAGCAATTGTCCTGTACTGAGTGAGTAATTTATGCAGGGACTCAGCGGATGCGCGCTTAGGTCATTTCCAGGAATGAAATCAGGGGCATCTGGATTGAGGTTGGAACTGTAAATTACCAAAGGAGGTGGTGCTGATGTCAAAGAAGAGGGGGAAAAAGGAGGGGCGAGTGGGTTAAGTGGTGAGGCGTTGAGGGAAGAGAGAGTGCGAGGTCTTATTGTGCCGGTGGGGATCGCCACGGGGGTCGAAGGAGAATGGTCAAAGTGGATGGTACCAGTCGTTAGTGTGTTGGTGAAGCTATTGTCCTTGGGAGTGGTTCTTAAGCAGGTACGCAGGCTAGGGTTGGGAGGCCTAATGTCCGTTGGTATATTGCTGGTTATTAATAAAGTCATTAGGGAAGATGATGTTTGGTTAAAGTAATTAATGCTTGGCAGTTTCGCAAGTTAGTTTTAAGTATTTTGTCTGTTGTATTAGCAAACCTGGATATCGTTTACAAAAAAAAAAAATGGAAAATGGGTGCTGACTAAACTGTACACTGATGAGTATTTATAACTTAAAACCGTAGGGTAACCTAAGGAAATATCAATACACAACGTGAAAAACTTGGGAGATATACTTGATGCGTAAGATATATATATATATATATATAAATTCACTGATAAGTCATAACAAACACAGAAACCAAAACACAAAAGAGGAAAAACTCACTGGTTCTCGAATTTTCGGTGGTCCAACCACCTTTCTCAAGAGAAATTAGGAACAGAACTGCTTTTCCTCTTTTAGGAACAGAAGAGTTTTTCCTCTTTTGTGTTTTGGTTTCTGCGTTTGTTATGACTTATCAGTGAATTTATATTACACGTTTGTGGGTTTTCCAAAAAAGTGTATATATATATATATATATATATATATATATATATATATATATATATATATATATATATATATACTGATAGTCATAACAAACACAGAAACCAAAACACACAAAAGAGGGAAAACTCACTGGTTCTCGAATTTTCGGTGGTCCAACCACCTTTCTCAAGGGGAATTAGGAACAGAAATATATGAGTTCTGTTCCTAATTCCTCTTGAGAAAGGTGGTTGGACCACCGAAAATTCGAGAACCAGTGAGTTTTCCCTTTTTTTGTGTCTTTTGTGTGTTTTGGTTTCTGTGTTTGTTATGACTATCAGAGAATTTACATTACACGTTTGTGGGTTTTCCAAAAAAGAGGGATTACATGAGGCGCGATGATTGTTCACCCTGAGGTTCAGGGGTGTAGAGCACTGGCCTATATAAAATGCCGGGCAGAGTTTACAAGTCAGAAGATAGATTACATTCTGAGATGTGCATGAGGAGTGGGGGAAGGGCGGGAGAGAGTTAAAAGGTGGGATGGAGAGGGGTGGAGTGGTGAAAATAGGACAAGTTTTGCATCTAGCTCGCAAGCACGGACTGGGTGTGATTCTGGGGGTGGGAGGGGATTTGGAAAGAGGCTTGGTGGATTTGAGGAGATCTGATAGGTTGGCGGGCCGTTTGAAGGTAACAGAAGGGCATTTAGGAAGAAGGTTGGATGAAACGTTGTGATTTTTGAGGATGGGGTACAGGTCTTTGAGGATGAATTTAAGGGACTGTATGCCAGGGAAGTAGGTGATGCATATTGAAAGAGGGTGGGAGTCTGTGGTTGAGGGAGGATTGGGGGTGTAGGATTGTTTTAGGATTTTTTTGTGAAGGAGAGAATCTGGGTATCCCCGTTGGAGGAGGGAATGGTGAACGTTGTTGAGGTATTTGTTGAGGGATTCGGGATGGTTGCAAATGCGGTGCCCGCGGATAGAGAGGGAGTAAGGGAGGGAGCGTTTGGTGTGGTAGGGGTGGCAGCTGTTAAAATGAAGGTATTGTTGTTTGTTAGTAGGTTTAGTATGTACAGAGGTTAGAAATTTGTTGTTAGTTAGGGAAATATTTACATCGAGGAAAGTGATCTGTGATGATGAGATGTTGGAAGTGAAAGAAAGAGATGAGGAATCATTAAGTTGGGAGATGAAGGAATTGAGGGAGTCTATGTTATGTGGCCAGAGTAGAAAGATGTCATTAATGTACCGGAGCAACAGAAGGGGTTTAAGAAGGTAACTGGAAAGGAATTTCTCTTCCAGGACACCGAGGTGGAGGTTAGCGTATGACGGGCTGAATCTACTTCCCATGGCACAGCCCTTGATTTGGAGGTAAAAATTGTCATTAAAAGAAAAAGAGTTACGGATGAGGATGATGTTATGAGGGTAATGCATTCGCCTATGTAGAATTATCCCATTATCCATCCGAATGACAAATCACCGTTACTCATGTAATTCTGCTTCACTCTCTTCTCTTCCTATCCCTTTACACGCAAGTTCACACAACCTATCATTTGACGATTGCTTTTCCTTAACAGTTCTAGAATCCCTACCCGATTCAGCCACCAACATAGAGGTGAGAACTCGCGAATCCGCATACATCCTATATTTCCGATCCTTTAAAATTCCCACCCTTAACCGCCATCTTTAATTTCTTTCCCAGCAGTCCCTAAACCTTCCGCCCCCCTCCCCTGGCTCTCTTCCCTCAAAACCTCTCAGTCTGACCTGAAGAAGGCCTCGGAGTAGGCCGAAAGCTCAAATCATCTACAGTGTGAGTGTCCTTTTACGTGTTATCTGTTTTATTCTGTGTTCTATTGTGCTGTCCAAAAGTTATATATATATATATATATATATATATATATATATATATATCCCTCCCATGGACTACAACCTTGTCGTGGTGGAAGGGCTTGTGTGTTCCGATGACCCCTAGAGCTGTGCTGGCGATAGTAATAATAATTACTCCTGGAAAGGTCACCCATGCCAGATAGGTCGAAGTTTAGGAGCCAGACGAAAGGTAGTCCACGCAGCGTCTGTTCCTCAGTGAGGCGGCTGCAATGGCGTCTGACCCCAGTGGGGCGCCCCACGGGGCCGCCCCACTGACTATTGAGGAAGGCAACGGGAAACCACCTCAATTATGATTCCCAAGAAAGTAATGATGGGCACTATAGATAATATGAGTCCTGGCAACTACAGGACTCGGCCAAAGAGGCCGTGTGTCGTGCCCGGCAGCGGGAGAGGCAAGGCTTCCGCGGTCATTATTCCACGAAACCCTTGCAGGGTAGAAATAACTGCAGCAGTTCAGAAGACTCAGAAGAAGGCGAAAGTAGTTAGAATAGGAACCTGGAACGTCAGGACAATGTTGAGGACAGGAAAATTAAGTGAGAGATGGAAAGAGGTAATATTGATGTTTTAGGTCTCTATGAGGTGAGATGGAAGGATAGCGGGGATTACTGAGTGACAATTATAGAGTGATATACAGCAGCACGGACTAGAGCCAACGAGGGGTTGCCGTAATATTAAATAAAGGGGTAGGAAGAAGCGTAGTCAACATAGAGCAAGCAACAGATAGAATTTTCCTCGTAGAGATTAAAGCAGAGCCGACGATTTTGGTCATTGTTCATGTATACATGCCACCGAGCAACCACAAGGAGGAAGAAGTCGATAGGATGTACGATGCATTAGAGGATATAATCGCGTGTATTCCTGCAGGGAAATATTTCATAGTGATGGGGGATTGGAATGCGACGGTAGGCGAAGGAAGAGAGGGTGGTAAGGTGGGGGACTATGGGTTAGGCACGAGGAATGAACGCTGGGAGAAAGCAATTGAATTCTGCAGGAGACAGGGGTTAGTCATCACCAACACATGGTTAAGACATCACAAAAGGCGTAGGTATACATGGAAAATGCCAGGTGACTCAGAAAGGTATCAGTTAGATTATATTATGGTTAGGCACAGGTTTAGGAGCAGTGTGATAAATTCGCACAGTTTCCCAGGAGCGGATGCGGACTCTGACCACAATTTAGTTGTTATGAAATGTAATGTTCGTTTCAAGAAGATAAGGCAAGGGCGGCGGGTTAGGAAATGGAATTTAGAAGCAGTAAATGGATTAACGAGGAAGGAGTATCAGCAGCTGTAGAGAAAATGATGGATGACGGTAAAGAACTGAGTACTATCGAAGAAAAATGGGAATGTATCAAGAAAGGGATATTGGAAGCCGCTAAAGACACTATAGGAACCGTTAACGGGAAAAGGATAAGGAAACCATGGGTAACGTATGAGATGATTGCAAAGATGGATGAGAGTAGAAGATGGAAAAATGTACACAGAGTTAGGCAAAATGAAGTACAAAGTGTTAAACAATAAATTGAGAAGGGCCACAAATAAAGCAAAAGAAGAATGGTGGAAAACGCAATGCGAGGATATGGAAAGTTTACAGAAGAAGGGTGAAATTGGTGCTCTATACAGCAAGGTTAAGTTATTATCGGGAAGTAAGAAGGCAAGATCTGTGCTAACAGTTAAAGATAAATGGGGTAAGATAATAGTTGAACCAGGAAAAATCCAAGAGAGATGGAAGGAATATATAGAAACACTGTATGGTAGAGCACTTAGGCCGACAAGGTTAGACATAGAAAAGGAACATGACGTAAAGGTAACTTAGGTCCAGGCATACTCGACGATGAAATAGAAAGGGCATTAAAGGAGATGAAAGCAAATAAGGCTGTGGAGGTGGACAATATTCCTGTAGAAATGTTGAAATGGTTAGGGAAAGGTGGAAAGAAGGCCATATATGGACTGATTCGTAGTATCTATGAGGAAGGAATGTGGCCGGAAGATTTTGTGAGATCGGTGTTAGTTCCTATTCCAAAAAAGGCAAAGGCTTCGTCATGTGAGGATTACAGAACAATAAGTTTGATATCCCACGCAGCTAAAGTTATTCTCAGGATCATCAACAAAAGGATAGAGAGTAAGGCAAATGATTACTTAGGGGATGATCAGTTTGGGTTCAGGAAAGGAAGAGGTACGCGTGATGCCATTGCAGTAATGAGATCACTAATCGAGAGGAATATAGAATACAATCAGGACGTTTTTGCCTGTTTTGTAGATTTCGAAAAAGCGTTTGATAGAGTGAATTGGGAAAAATTAATGCGTGTATTGCAGAAAATAGGAATGGATTGGAGGGACAGGAGACTGATCCGCAACCTGTACATGTCTCAGACTGCTCAGGTGCGAGTGGGGAACGGAGAGTCCGGATGGGCAGTGTTAGGAAGAGGTGTAAGGCAGGGTTGCCCATTGTCACCGGTACTGTTCAACATATATGTAGAGGAAATGATTAAAGAGGCATGGGAAGAACTGGAGGTAGGAATGAAAGTCGGATGGGAATTCGTAAAATCGGTTAGGTTTGCTGATGACCAAGCATTAGTTGCTCAGTCAGCCAAGGGGTTGCAAGCATTGCTGAGTGAATTGGAGGTTCAGTGCGATAAATATGGGATGAGAATCAATATTAATAAAACAAAGGTTATGCGATTTTCCAGAAAGAAAAAGGCTAAGCTAAATATTAAAATAGGCGGGGAAAAAATAGAGCAGGTAGAACAGTTTACATATCTCGGAAGTGTTTTGGACCAATACGGTCAAAGTGGTAGGGAAGTAAGGAGAAGAATAGTGCTAGGCAAGGAGGCTTTCTCAAGGAGGAGGGAGTTGATGACGGGGACGTTGAGTAGGGATGTTAAGACAAGACTCGTAAAAACTCTGATATAGAGCGTAGCAATGTACGGTGCGGAAACGTGGTCGCTGAAGCAGGAGGATAGACGTAGATTGGAGGCTTTTGAAATGTGGGTGTGGAGAAGAATGGAGAAGGTGAAATGGACCGAAAGGAAAACAAATGAGGAAGTACTAGAAATGGTGGGGGAGGAGAGGGGTTTGTTGAGAGAAATCCTATGGAGGCAGGAAAAATGGATGAAAGGCATATTGAGCTGTAGTGGAATGTTGAAGAGGGTAATAGAGGGGAGAATGTTGGGCAAGCGAGGTAAGGGTAGGAACAGGATAGGGATGTTGGACGGGATGAAGGGAGGAAAGAAGTACACCGAGATGAAGAGGGACCTGATATAGATTAGTTTGCTAGGTGGGGAGTCAAAATGTTTATTTGATAGTTGTGTCCATCCAAAAACCTACCTTAACCGGTAGATTACCTAATAATAATAATAATAATAATATATATATATATATATATATATATATATATATATATATATATACACTTTTTTGGAAAACCCACAAACGTGTAATGTAAATTCACTGATAAGTCATAAAAAACACAGAAAGTGCTTGCTCAGTTCTGTTCCTAATTCCTCTTGAGAAAGGTGGTGGGACCACCGAAAATTCGAGATCCAGTGAGTTTTTCCTCTTTTGTGTTTTGGTTTCTGTGTTTTTTATGACTTATCAGTGAATTTATATATATATATATATATATATATATATATATATATATATATATATATATATATATATATATATATATATATATATATATATATATATATATATATATATATATATATATATATATATATATATATATATATATCTCAGGGAAAGCGACTGGCCCTCCTACCCTGATGTGTGATTATTATATATATATAAATAGACATATAAGTTAAGGGGATAGGAAAACACATAAAAGACCAAAACAGGAAAGGTGGGGAAGGCGGTTTTGAGCAGATCACAAATGTAAAAATATTTCCTTATCCGGGATATGAACCACGGACCTTCCATTTTCCGGGTGGAAGCTCTACCAATTGAGCATATTAGGAAACCTGATTTACATTGAGATCTGTCATCTTAGAAAGCGCCAAAGTGCTCTGATCGGTAGAGCATCCGCCCGGAAAGTGGAAGGTCGGTGGTTCAAATCCCGGATAAGAAAATATTTTTACATTTGTGATCTGCTCAAAACCGCCTTCCCCACGTTTCCTGTGTTGGTCTTTTATGTGTTTTCCTATCCACTTCTCTTATTTGTCTATTTCTATGTGCGAAAAATAATATTTATTCGCCGTATGGCGGAATTTTCGAGTTTGAATATGTGTTTGGCCAATGTGGCTCGTCTCTTCTTCTGGCTATGCGTGCCACAAAACGTACTGGAATACCCAATCCAGCAACCTACTCTACACCAGGTCCCTCTTCATCTCTGTGTACTTCTTTCCTCCCTTCATCCCGTCCAACATCCCTATCCTGTTCCTGTCCTTTCCTAGCTTGCCCAACATTCTCCCCTCTATTACCTTCTTCAACATTCCACTACCGCTCAATACGCCTTTCATCCATTTTTCCTGCCATCATACAAACAACTCTCTCAACAAACCCCTCTCCTCACCCACCATCTCCAGAACTCCGAGTTCCACAGTAGCCAGGACTCATACTCTTTAATGTGTCCATCATAGCAATCTTGGGAATGATAATTGAGGTGGTTTCCCGTTGTCTTCCTTAATAGTATATTTGAGGTGACACCATCACTCAATGACCGCCCCACTTGAGTGATCAACCTTTGCAGCCGCCTCACTGAGGAACAGAAGCTGCGTGGACTACCTTCATCTAGCTCCTAACCTTCAACCTATCTTACATGGGTGACCCTACCAGTAGCAATTATTATTACTCCCCCCTGAACAGCTCCGGGGGTCATTGGAACGCACAAGCACTTACACCATGTCAAGGTAGTAGTCCATAAGATACCTTAATTACATATATATATATATATATATATATATATATATATACACTTTTTTGGAAAACCCACAAACGTGTAATGTAAATTCACTGATAAGTCATAACAAACACAGAAACCAAAACACAAAAGAGGAAAAACTCACTGGTTCTCGAATTTTCGGTGGTCCCACCACCTTTCTCAAGAGGAATTAGGAACAGAACCTATGTTTCTGTGTTTGTTATGACTTGTCAGTGAATTTATATATATATATATATATATATATATATATATTATTAGGTCATCTACCGCTTAAGGTAGGTTTTTTGGATGGACACAACTATCAAATAAATATTTTGTGACTCCCCACCTAGCAAACTAATCTATATCAGGTCTCTCTTCCACTCTATGTACTCCCTTTCTTCCTTCATCCCACCCAACATCCTTATGTTTTAATGATAAATTCTTCCTACAAATCAAGGGTTGTGCCATGGGTAGCAGGTTCAGCCCGTTCTATGCAAACCTCTTTCTTGGTCTCGCAGAGAATAAATTCCTGCCAAAACAACCCCTAAAACCGCTATTGTGGATCAGATATATTGATGATATTTTCCTTCTCTGGTCACATGGTCATGAATCCCTGAAAACTTTCATTTCCAACCATAATGCTTTGTCCTCTACCTCCTTCACGCCTACGGTTTCCTCCTTCCAAATCACCTTCCTAGATGTATACATATCATTTATAGACCATAAGTTTCACACATTCGTACATATAAAACCCACAAATAAACAACAGTACCTACATTTCAACAGCTGTCACCCATATCACACCATATGTTCCATTCCTTATTCCATGTCCATTAGGGGACACAGAATTTGAAATGACCTTGACTCCCTAGACAATTTCCTCTCAAATTTACACCATTCACTCCTCAAACGAGGTAATCCAGAATCCCTCCTGAATAAGAGGATCCAAAGACATACTTACACTTCCAGATCTTCCACCACCGCGAAAAACCACCCTCTTTCAATTTGTACCACGTATCTCCCTGGCCTATAATCTCTGCGTTCTATCCTAAAATACCTCTACCCTATCCTCTAAAAACCACAATTCCACCACCAACCTTTTCCCCAAATGCCCCTCTGTCACTTTCAAACGCCCTGCTAATCTATCAGATCTTCTAAAATCTACCAATCCACTTCTTAAATCCTCACCTCATTCCAAAATCACTCCCAGACCCTGCAATAAACCTAGCTGCAAAACATTTCCTATTTTCCAAACCAGAATCCCATCCCTCTCCCATGCGCTCTTTAACTCTCTCCCACCAACTCCCTACTCCTCGTGTACCTCCAGCAATGTTGTCTACCTACTCAAGTGCCAACTTTGCCCTGCCTTTTATATTGGACAATATACCACACCCCTTAATATTCGAATAAATAATCGTCGAGCCTCATGCAACTATTCCTCTCTTATTGGTATGCTCCCAATCTCCAAACACGCCTCTGAACACAACACTCCCTTTCACCCATGTTTTAAAGTATCCGTCTTAGCATCCCTCCCACACTCAGACCCTCCACTGAAACTCAAAACATTAGAGCTAGCTTTCATCTGGTTCTTGGATTCCTGGAATCACCCAGGTATTAATATTAGACACTAATTACCCCCGTTATGCACATAAGTTAGTCCCCCTCCGCTCCCAACAACTTCCATATCATCCCCACCTTTTTTAAAATTCCTGCGCCATACACTACCCCTCCAAACCCCTCACCTCGAATACCTTTTCCTCCCTTTCCCCCTTTTTCCCCCTTTTCCCCTTTTTCCCCCTTTTCCTCTCTTTTCCCCCTTCTCCTTTCATGCCAGCGTACTTGGACCAGAATTTAGTTGCTATGATATGTAACATCCATTTCAAAAAGATAAGGAAAAGGGGGCAGGTTAGGAAATGGAATGTAGAAGTATTAAATGGATTAACAAGGAAGGAGTATCAGCAGGCTGTAGAGAAAATGATGGATGAGGGTAAAGAACTGAGTACTATCGAAAAAACGTAGTAATAGAATAGTTGAACCAGGAAAAATCCAAGAGAGATGGAAGGAATATACAGAAAAACTGTATGGTAAAGAACTTAGCCCGACAAGGTTAGACATAGAAAAGGAACATGATGTAGAAGAAGATAGCTTAGGTCCAGGTATACTCGACGATGAAATAAAAAGGGCATTAAAGGAGATGAAAGCAAATAAGGCCGTGGGGGTGGACAACATTCCTGTGGACCTGTTGAAATGTTTAGGAAAATGTGGGAAGGAGATTCTATATGGACTGATCCATAGTATCTATGAGGAAGGAATCTGGCCGTAAGATTTTGTGAGATCGGCTTTAGTTCCTATTCCGAAAAAGGCAAAGGCTTCGTCATGTGAGGATTACAGAACAATAAGTTTGATATCCCACGCAGCTAAAGTTATTCTCAGGATCATCAACAAAAGAATAGAGAGTAAGGCAAATGATTACTTAGGGGATGATCAGTTTGGGTTCAGGAAAGGAAGAGGTACGCGTGATGCCATTGCAGTAATGAGATCACTAGTCGAGAGGAATATAGAATACAATCAGGACGTATTTGCCTGTTTTGTAGATTTTGAAAAAGCATTTGTTAGAGTGAATTGGGAAACATTAATGCGTGTATTGCAGAAAATAGGAATGGATTGGAGGGGCAGGAGACTGATCCACAACCCGTACATGTCTCAGACTGCTCAGGTGCGAGTGGGGAACGGAGAGTCCGGATGGGCCATGTTAGGAAGAGGTGTAAAGCATGGTTGCCCATTGTCACCAGTGCTGTTCAACGTATATGTGGAGGAAATGATTAAAGAGGCATGGGAAGAACTGGAGGTAGGAATGAAAGTCGGAGGGGAATTTGTGATATTAATTAATTTATTAAAACCACAGGTATTGCAATTTTCCACTAGATATTTTATTTCGACACTACCGGTTTCGATGTTTTCGAAACCGGTAGTGTCGAAATAAAATATCTAGTGGAAAATTGCAATACCTGTGGTTTTAATATGTTACGCTTCCACCACATCATGCCTGAGACCTCATCATTCGGGAATTTGTAAAATCGGTTAGGTTTTCTGATGACCAGGCATTAGTTGCTCAG
>JAVFHJ010000071.1:0-11750 GCA_037158775.1 Hetaerina titia
TCCTAATTTTTTAGATGCTTGCCCGGCAGACTTGACGTATATGGTCCCCCAAGTTAAGTCTTTAGTGAATGTAAGCACCTAGGTATTTCGACCGAATCAAGGCTACTTCGGAAGGGTCAACTCGGGCAGCTAGATTTGTGAAACTAATCCCGTGGATCTTTAAAGAAAGGTTACCACCGAACATGTTATGAAGATTAGGAAGGCAATCCCCATTTGGAACGACCGATTCATTAATGCTAGGTTAAATCACGTGCTAGAATTAAACGATCCGTCATCCCCAGAGGATCTCCCGATAAATCACTGTGTCATCCGCGAACATCCTTATCTTACTTTTCACTTTGCGGTTCAGATCGTTAACAAAAATCAGAGGAATAGTAACGGTCCGGATAACACTTCCCTGAGGAACCCCCGAGGTGACTCTTACGCTGGTAGAACTAGCGCCGTCAAGGACTAGCCCTCTGTCCCGGTCTAGGTAACAATTAGTTGAAATGCACTTTCACTAACCTCCTGTGTGTTGTGTCAAAACCCTTCCCGCATGCCATTAAGTTATGTATTGCTGTTTACAGTATTGTTTTCTCTTCTTTTGCTACCCTAAATTTCCACTTCCATCCCTTATCCCTCTCCGTGGGTGTGCCCTCCTCCCACCTGCAGCGTTGGGCCAAATTCCTCGTCTTGAGTAGGAGAGATTTTTATGCGGAATGTTCTTGTGGTGGTGGTAATTCGCCTGGCTACTTGCTAGAAACTAGCTTGCACGTTCGTGATTAATTTCTTGCTGCATCCTGGGGTAAAATTATTTGTTGTAGTTAAGCGTATGTACTTGCATGCTTGTGGAGTGAAGGGAGGTAGATGTGTGTTTGCATGCGCGTCGAATGATGGGATGTTACGATGAATGTGTGCACGCTGTGGATTGGGGTTTGCATGAGTGTGTTGGTTTTGAATGCGGTATTTCTTTTTTCCTTTTTTGGGTGGTGACCTAACACCCCCCGCCACACGCCCTTGCGGCGGCTTGCGGGGTATTATGTAGATGTAGATGTAAAAGATCCTCATCCCCAGATATCTCCCAATAAATCACTGTGTCATCGGCGAACATCCCTATCTTACTTTTCACTTCCCGGTTCAAATCGTTAACAAAAATCAAAAATAGTAACGGTCCGATAACACTTCCCTGAGGAACCCCCGACGTTACTCGTACGCTGGTAGAACTAGCGCCGTCAAGGACTACCCTCTGTTCCTGGTCTGAAAGGAAGTCTTCAACCCAATTTATTACCCCCTTGTGTATACCTGCGCTCTTTAATTTATGGATGAGTTTACCATGCGGAACCTTATCTAATGCCTTTTGAAAGTCTAAAAAAATCGCATCCACTTGCCTACCACTTTCACCCGATAAAAGTAAGTCATGTGTGAACAATCCTAATTGGGTTTCGCATGAGCGGGTTTTTCTGAATCCGTGTTGATTGTCACTTAAAAAGTTTATGTTATCCAGATGTCTCATTATGGAACTGACAATTATGTGCTCTAAAATTTTGCAACATATAGAAGTGAGAGAAATGGGTCTGTAATTGCTGGGGTCCTCCCTGTCACCACTTTTAAAAATAGGCGTTATTTGCGCGGTTTTCCAATTCTTAGGGACTTTGCACTCAGTGAGTGATTTGTTAAATATAAATTCGAGATACGGGGCGATATTAGGAGCTAAGTGTTTTAGCACCCGAGCTGGTATATTTTCGGGACCCGGGGATTTGTTTGGTTTGATGTCTTTGAGCTATTTGGCAATTCCTTGCTCGTCCGCTGTTATTTTTGCCATGGGTTCAGTATATCTACATCTACATCTACATAATACCCCGCAAGCCGCCGCAAGGGCGTGTGGCGGAGGGTGTTAGGTCACCACCCAAACAAGGAAAAAAGAAATACCGCATTCAAAACCAACACACTCATGCAAACCCCAATCCACAGCAGTGCACACATTCATCGTAACATCCCATCATTCGACGCGCATGCAAACACACATCTACCTCCCTTCACTCCACAAGCATGCAAGTACATACGCTTAACTACAACAAATAATTTTACCCCAGGATACAAATATATATTGTTTCTTGGAGATACGCGGTGGCTACATCGTTCTTGAAGACGCTCTGGAAGAATTCGTTTAGAATGTTGGCTTTAGCCTCACTGTCAGTATGAATGATATTGTTGCAGTCCCTTAAGCAAGCCACGGTTTGTTGACCCCCATTTACTTCCCTAACATATGACCAGAAAGCTTTGGGGTCAGTGTTCAAATGCTCGCAGAGTACTTTACGTTTAAAGTCTTGCAAAGCGCTACGTAATTGTGTTTTAGTTTCAACTTTAGAGGATCTATACTTGTCCAAAAGCTGTTCATTGTCCAAGGGTGATGAGTTCAGACCTGCTTTCTTAACCCTAGAGTGTAACATTCTTTGCTTTCGAAGGGCTCTTTTAACGCCTTTGTTGTACCACCTTGGGTCGCGATTTGCTTTAACGTATTTTACAGGGATGAAATCTGTTATTCCTTTTTGCATAATTTGGACAAACTGTGTCCAAGTTTCTTCCACGGTGGCAAGACTTAAGCGCGTTTTGAAATCGTGTAGTGAAGAGCTTAAATGGCTGGCAAAAGTTTCAAAATCTGCTTTGTGATAATTATAAATTTTTCTTTTTGGCTTAACATTCTTTTTTATTTCTACGTTCAAGTTGATAATAACAGATTTATGGTCACTTATACCCTCTTCGGTTGATACACTATTAATGCGTTCCGGTGTGTTCGTAAGAAATAAGTCCAATATGTTCTTTCCACGGGTGGGAGTGCGTACTGCTTGATGAAGCGAGTTTCTTTGAACCAATTTTAGTAAGGAATGGCAAGATTCGCGATCGCGGGTCCGAGATTTAACGCTATTGCTATCCCAGTCGATACCAGGGAGGTTGCAGTCACCACCAATTATATTGATGCATTTATTATTTTTGCGTGTAAATCTATTTATTTGTTCATTGAGGGTATAAAGTGTTTGAAAATCTGAGCCTGGGGGTCTGTAGAAAGAGCATATTTTAATGTTGGGGTGGTTGGATCGCAGTATGGTGCACCAAACACTTCTATGTTATTATTTTCAAATGCAAGTTGTCTGCTTTCAAGATTACTTTTCACAGCCACGAAAACTCCGCCTCCGGGTCTTGTACCTCTATCATGTCGGTAAACTGTAAAGTTTATTGGGAAAATTTCTTGGTCATTGATGTCATTACAAAGCCAACTCTCTGTGCCTAATATTATATCAGCCGAATGACATTGGATTATGTGCTCGAGATCCGCTATTTTATTTTTGAGGCTTCGGCAATTTAATACAAGTATATTTAGATGGTTTTTCTCTTGAATAACGCCCTTGTTTGTGTCTGACCGTAATTTACGACACGTTTGTGGAGAAGTGCATGTCAAATGTCTTTCTACGTCAATGCCAGGGTTGTCGGTTACTTTTACATGTCGGTTGTATGTTGTATTAAAACAAGTTTGTATTTGTTCTGTTATTTTTGGGATCTGTGAGGCGTAACCTGATCTGAAGTGACAAAAAGCGCTGGATTCTACTTTATTTATCCCAATATATGACCTGCGCTCTTGCCTTCCAACTATGCTAAACCCTAGAAACGTGTTCGTGTAACCTAAGTGCTACACACTGTGATGCCACGGCAGTATAATGGACCCCGGAGCGATTTAGGGGTACCCGACACGATGAGAGGACAGGCCTCAGATCAACAAAGTCCGCTCCGATTTCCCGACAGAATCCCAACAATCTCTCGTTTATACCCTCTATTCGGCTCCAAACGAGCCTTCCGCGGTCAATACGTGGCACAATACTGCAAATACTTAATTTAAGAGGAACCTTCAACTCTGCCTCAACCCGTTTCACCTCCGAGTGCATCTCCTTAAAGGAGCGCAGGATCTCTTCAGATCCACGTTCTGAGGCGTCGTTTGTTCCCACATGAGCCACAATGCGTAGCTTTGAGCAACCTGTATTACTGACGGCTGTCTTCATCGCCTGCGTCGTCTGGGGTACCCCGCCGCCTGGTATGCACCAGGACGACAAGAATCCAACGCCTCCCTCCTGTTGAACTCTGCGGCGCAGCGGATGCATTATACGCCGGACGTTAGAACTGCCTAATATAACGGTTCCCTCCCTTCCCGAGCGCTGATGTCTTACTCTAGGCAGTGCCCTCGGAGTAGGGGTAGGAGCTGCAGGTACGGTGGTGCTGTCATCTGAAAGCACCTGGTACCTGTTGGAGACGGGGATGGTGTCTGCCTCCGCAGAGTCCAATCCTCGCCGCAGCGTTACCTTCCCCTTGCCCCGAGATACAACCCTCCAATCGTCAGACCTACGGACATGAGGTACTCCCTCGTTGAGAGATGGGACACGAGGCAGGTCTCTAATCGCCCAGCCACGTGTAGCATTCGGACGAATCCGTGCATCCCTATGGGCGTGGCGGGTTTTCGAATTCCCACACCGAGTCCCAACTCTCCTGAGGGAGCCCTCCCTCCGGCGATCTCCGAACGAAGCTCCCGCACCATCCTCTCTAACATGACGATACGAGCCCTTAGAGCTGCGCATTTGCCGGTGCCTTCGATCATGGCAACAGGGGACCTAGGTGAAGCCATCCTGGTTATTAAACGAGTCCCAACAAAAGCTAACCTGTATACACTATGCTAAGATGCCTAAGAGGGGTTCCCCAAAAATAAGAGCTAACCTAAACCTGCTATGCTAAAGATATGTTTTTGTTTTTATATAGGGTGGTACTATAAACAAAAATGTACGATACTGGTAACTTAATGTAATGGACACTGTACTTGTAACAGTAAGTGGCTACTCAGTGGAAAATAAAAGAAGAAGAGAGATAGTACTCACCAATAACCAGTCAGAGGAGCGGGAAACAAATCTACATCTACATACTACCCCGCAAGCCGCCGCAAGGGCGTGTGGCGGGGGGTGTTAGGTCACCACCCAAAAAAGGAAAAAAGAAATACCGCATTCAAAACCAACACACACATGCGAACCCCAATCCACGGCAGTGCACACATTCATCGTAACATCCCATCATTCGACGCGCATGCAAACACACATCTACCTCCCTTCACTCCACAAGCATGCAAGTACATACGCATAACTAAAACAAATAACTACAAGCCACTAAGAACACCCACTAAAATTACCACCACACTATTGAAAAATAATAACAAACAGCACAAAGACTAAATAAACTAAGCTATTTCACGAAATTATAGCTAACACCACACTACACTTCACTAGGGAAGAATATGCACAGAGGCACACAAGTAACAGCAGGTAAGCTCGGCTACGGTCAAACCGGTTCCAGCGAGCGAGATCAGGCACGTCCGTTCTCGGCAGAGGCCAGGTAGAGAATAGAAGTAAGAAGGCAAGATCTGTGCTAACAGTTAAAAATAAGTGGGGTAAATAATAGTTGAACCAGAAAAAATCCAAGAGAGATGGAAGGAATATATAGAAACACTGTATAATAGAGAATTTAGGCCGACAAGGTTAGACGTAGAAAAGGAACATAACGTAGAAGACGATAGCTTAGGTCCAGGAATACTCGACGATAAAATAGAAAGGGCATTAAAGGTTATGGAAGCAAATAAGCCCGTGGGGTGGACAACATTCCTGTGAAACTGTTGAAGTGTTTAGGAAAATGCGGGAAGAAGATTCTGTATGGACTGAGTCGTAGTATCCATGAGAAAGGAATCTGGTCGAAAGATTTTGTGAGATCAGTTTTAGTTTCTATTCCGAAAAAGGTAAAGGCTACATCATGTGAGGATTACAGAACAATAAGTTTCACGCAGCTAAAGTAATTCTCAGGATCATCAACAAAAGGATAGAGGGTAGGGCAAATGATTCCTTAGGGGATAATCAGTTTGTGTTTAGGAAAGGAAGAGGTACACGTATGACATTGCAGTAATGAAATCACTAATTGAGAGGAATATGCAATACAACCAGGACGTATTTGCCTGTTTTGTAGATTTCGAAAAAGCGTTTGACAGAGTGAATTGGGAAAATTTATTGCATGTATTGCAGAAAATAGGAATGGATTGGAGGGACAGGAGACTGATCCCCAACCTGTACATGTCTCAGACTGCTCAGGTACGAGTGGGGAACGGAGAGTCCGGATGGGCAGTGTTAGGAAGAGTTGTAAGGCAGGGTTGCCCATTGTCACCGGTGTTGTTCAACGTATATATGGAATTGAGAAAAAGTCACAGGGAGCCATATCTGGCGAATATGGAGGCTGGGGAACCGTACCGTATTGTTTTTGGCCAATAATTCCCGAACAAGCAATGGAGTGTGAGCTTGTGCATTATCGTGGATCAAATGCCATGAATTGCTTATCCACTGATCCGGTCGTTTTTTTCGGATTGCTTCACGCTATCGGCGTTGAACTTTTAGGTAGTTCTTCTTATTGACCGTTTGACCTTGCGGCAGAACTTCATGCTGGACTATGCCATGAAATCGAAGAACACAATGAGCATAACCTTCACGTTCGACCGCACTTGTCGAGCCATTTTCGGTCTTGGCGAGCCAGAATGCCTCCATTGGGATGATTGAGCCTTAGTTTCAGCGTCATATTCACAAACTCATGTTCCGTCCTCTGTTATAATGATACGTTTCAGTAATTCTGCATCGTCGTTTACTTCATTTAGTGACTCCTGAGCAACTTCATTTCGCCACTGTTTTTGTTCAAAATTCAACAATTTTGGAACGAATTTTGCTGCCACGGGTTTCACACCCAAAACATTGGAAAAAATGTCATGACATGTTCCAATCGATATGTCAAGATCATCAGCGACCTCTCTAATTGTGACTCGGGGATAGCTATAAACATTATATGGGTTAACATAAGGCAATCTACCTGTTAAGGTAGGTTATTGTTTGGATAAAAGTATGAAAACAAGATTTTGTAACCCTAAACAAAACCCAACCCAGCAACCTACTCTACATCAGATCCCGCTTCATCTCTCTTCTTCTCTCCTCCCTTCATCCCGTCCAACATCCCTATCCTGTTCCTGCCCTTTCCTCGCTTGCCCAACATATTCCCCTCTATCATCTTCTTCAACATTCCACTACCGCTCAATACGCTTTTCATCCATTTTTCCTGCCTCCATAGGATTTCTCTCAACAAACCCCTCTCCTCTCCCACCATCTCCAGTCCATTTGTTTTCTTTTCGGTTCATTTCACCTTCTCCATTCTTCTCCACATCCACATCTCAAAAGCCTCCAATCTACGTCTATCCTCCACCTTCAGCGATCACGTTTCCGCGCCGTACATAGCTACGCTCCATATCAGAGTTTTTACGAGTCTTGTCTTATCATCCCTACTCAACGTCCCCGTCGTCAACTCCTTCCTTCTTGAGAAAGCCTCCTTGCCTTGCACCATTCTTCTCCCTTAGTCCTATTACTTTGACCGTGTTGTTCCAAAACACTTCCGAGATACGTAAACTGTTTTTCCTGCTCTATTTTTCCCCTCCTATTTAAATGTTTAGCTTCGCATTAATCGGATAACCTTTGTTTCATTAATATTGATTCTCATTCCATACCAATTGCACTGAACCTTGAATTCACTCAGTATTGCTTGCAACCCATCTTTACTGAGCAACTAATGCTTGGTAATCAGCAAACCTAACCGTTTTTACGAATTCACCTCCGACTTTCATTCCTACCTCCAGTTCTTCCCATGCCTCCTTAATCATATCCTTCAAATATGCGTTGACAAGCACCGGTGACAATGAGCAACCCTGCCTTACACCTCTTCCTAACACTGACTATCTGGACTCTGTTTCCCATTCGCACCTGAGTCGCCTAAGATACTTACAGGTTTCGGATGTCTCCTGTCCCTCCAATCTATTCCAATTTTCTGGAATACTCGCATGAGTTTTTCCCGATTCGGTGTGATTGTGTCACGTTAAAAACATTATTGAGGAGCGTAATAGGAAACCACCCAATGATAATTCCCAAGGGCAAAATGATGGACACAATAGAGAATATGAGTCCTGTCAATTAGGGAACTCGACCTAACCGACCGTGTGTCGTGCCCGGCAGCGGGGAGGCAAGGCTTCGTCTTCCCACAAATCCTTGCAAGGGAAAACCGAATATTAGCTTAATATTTAGCTTAGCCTTTTTCTTTCTGGAAAATCGCATAACCTTAGTTTTATTAATATTGATTCTCATCCTATATCAATTGCACTGAACCTCCAATTCACTCAGCAATGCTTGCCACCCCTTGGCTGACTTAGAACTTATGCTTGGTCATCAGAAAACCTAACCGTTTTTACGTTTTCCCCTCCGACTTTCATTCCTACCTCCAGTTCTTCCCATGCCTCTTTAATCATTTCCTCTACATATACTTTGAACAGTACCGGTGACGATGGGCAACCCTGCCTTACTGAGCAACTAATGCTTGGTAATCAGCAAACCTAACCGTTTTTACGAATTCACCTCCGACTTTCATTCCTATCTCCAGTTCTTCCCATGCCTCCTTAATCATATCCTTCAAATATACGTTGAGCAGCACCGGTGACAATGAGCAACCCTGCCTTACACCTCTTCCTAACACTGCCCATCCGGACTCTCCGTTCCCCATTCGCACCTGAGCAGTTTTAGACATGTACAGGTTGCGGATCAGTCTCCTGTCCCTCCAATCCATTCCTATTTTCTGCAATACACGCATTAACTTTTCCCAATTCACTCTATCCAACGCTTTTTCGAAATCTACAAAACAGGCAAAAACGTCCTGATTGAATTCTATATTCGTTTCGACTAGTGATCTCATTACTGCAATGGCATCGCGCGTACCTCTTCCTTTCCTGAACCCAAACTGATCATCCCCTAAGTAATCATTTGCCTTACTCTCTATCCTTTTGTTGATAATCATGAGAATAACTTTAGCTGCGTGGGATATCAAACTTATTGTTCTGTAATCCTCACATGATATAGACTTTGCCTTTTTTGGAATAGGAACTAACACCGATCTCACAAAATCTTCCGACCTGATTCCTTTTTCATAGATACTACGAATCAGTCCATATAGGGCCTTCTTCCCGCATTTTCCTAAACATTTCAACAGTTCTACAGGTATGTTGTCCACCCCCACGGCCTTATTTGCTTTCATCTCCTTTAATGCCCTTTCTATTTCATCGTCGAGTATGCCTGGACCTAAGCTATCTTCTTCTACGTCATGTTCCTTTTCTATGTCTAACCATGTCGGCCTAAGTTCTCTGTCATACAGTGTTTCTACATACTCCGTCCCTCTGTCTTGGACTTTTCCTGGTTCAACTATTATCTAACTCCACTTATCTTTAACTGTTAGCACAGATCTTGGCTTCTTACTTCCCGATAATAACTTAACCTTGCTGTATAGAGCACCAATTTCACCATTCTTCTGTAAATTTTCCATGTCCTCGCATTGCGTTTTCCACCATTCTTCTTTTGCTTCATTTGTGGCCCTTCTCAATTTATTGTTTAACTCTTTGTACTTCATTTTGCCTAACTCTGTGTTTACATTTTTCCATCTTCTTCTCTCATCCATCTTTGCAATCATCTCATCCGTTACCCATGGTTTCCTTATCCTTTTCCCGTTAACGGTTCCTATAGTGTCTTTAGCGGCTTCTAATATCCCTTTCTTGATACATTCATATTCTTCTGTGATAGTACTCAGTTCCTACCGTCATCCACCGTTTTATCTACAGCATGCTGATACTCCTTCCTCGTTAATCCATTTAATGCTTCTAAACTCTATTTCCCAACCCGCCGCCCTTGCCTTATCTTCTTGAAACGAACGTTACATTACATTACAACTAAATTGTGGTCAGAGTTCGCATCCGCTCCTGGAAAACTGTGCGAATTTATCACACTGTTCCTAAACCTGTGCCTAATTATAATATAATCAAACTGATACCTTTCTGAGTCACCTGGCATTTTCCATGTATGCCTACGCCTTTTATGGTGTCTTAACTCTCCCCTTCCCTACACCTTTTGTGGTGGCTCGACGGGTATTTATGTAGATGTGGATGTAAACCATGTGTTGGTGATAACTATCCCCTATCTCCTGCAGAATTTAATTGCTTTCTCCCCGCGTTCATTTTTCGTGCCTAACCCATAGTCCCCTACCTCACCCCCATCTCTTCCTTCGCCTACCGTCGCATTCCAATCCCCCATCACTATCAAATGTTTCCCTGCAGGAACACACGCGATTACATTCTCTAAGTCATCGTACATCCTATTGACTTCTTCCTCCTTGTGATTGCTCGGTGGCATGCATACCTGAGCAATGACCAAGTTCGTCGGCTCTGCTTTAATCTCTACGAGTAAAATTCTATCCGTTGCTTGCTCTACGTTGACAACGCATCTTCCTACCCCTTTATTTAAAATTACGGTAACCCCTCGTTGGCTCTCGTCCCCGCCGCTGTATATCACTCTATAATTATCACTCCATCAATCCCCACTATCCTTCCATCTCACCTCGTGGAGACCTAAAACATCTATATTACCTCTTTCCATCTCTCGCTTAATATTTTCTAATTATATATATATATATATATATATATATATATGTGTGTAGAAATATCTATGTATATATATAATGTATATTTTTTATATTTATTTATTTTTTTTTCATATATTTACTCTCATAGAAATAGATACGGAATGGGGAAAGGAACACACATTCAGGACGAATACAAGGGCGGTGGGGAAGGCGGATTTTAGCAGATCACGAATACAACAATATCCCAAGAGATGGCGTTAGGGAGCAGTAACACCCACCAAAGGAGAAATAGACAAACACAAGAAGAAGAGGGAGAATAGGTTAGCAAGTATATAACATCATAGGGATAGGAACGGTGCGTTTCATGGCACGCATAGCCCGAAGAAGAGACGAGCCACATTGGCCAAATGCACATTCAAATACGAAATCTCGCTAATTAATAGGAGTATTTTGGCGCTTTATAAGATCGCAGATTTCAGTGTAAAGTACGTTTTCTCGATAGCTCAAGTGGTTAGAGTATCCGCCCGGCAAATGAAGAGATCCGGTGTTCAAGTCCCGGTCGAGGAAAATATTTTTACGTTTGTTTTACTGGAGTGATACTTATAGAATAATATACAGCGGCGGGGACGAGAGCCAACGAGGTGTTGCCGCAATATTATATATAGGGGAAGGAAGAAGCGTAGTCAACATAGAGCAAGCAACTGATAGAATCTTACTCGAAGAGATTAAAGAAGAGCCGTCGAATTTGGTCATAGTTCAGGGATACATTCCACCGAGCAAACACAAGGGGGAATAATTCGATAGGATGTACAATGAGTTAGAGGATGTTATCGCGTGTGTTCCTGCAGGGAAACAATCGATAGTGATGGGGAATTGGAATGCGACGGTAGGCGAAGGAAGAGGTGGTGGTGGTGAGGGTGGGGGGACTATGGGTTATGGCACGAGAAATGAACGCTGTGAGAAATCAATTGAATTCTGTAGGAGACAGGTTTTAGTTATCGAGTGATAAATTCGAACAGTTTACCAGAAGCGGATGCGGAATCTGACCACAATTTAGTTGTTGTGAAATTGTTAACGTCCGTTTCAAAAAGATAAAGCAAGGGCGGCGGGTTAGGAAATGGAATGTTAGAAGCATTTAATGGAATAACAAGGAAGGGAGTATCAGCAGGCTGTAGAGAAAATGATGGAAGATGGTAAAGAACTGATTACTA
>JAVFHJ010000072.1:0-10823 GCA_037158775.1 Hetaerina titia
TTCAATTTTTGTCGTAGAGAAAATTTAAATACAGTTTCTTGGAGGTACAACCATACTCTAACATACTAGTACAAATAGTTTTCAGTTTTTCTTTAAATTCGGTAGATTTTCATGAGTAAAAACAGTTTAAATCCACAACTACGAAGCGAAAGGATTGCCGACTCTTACAAAAACTCTTCTACCACGTTCAATTTTTATCATAGAGGAATGATAAATGTATTTTCTTGGACCTTAAACCGTATTCTAAATAACTAGTACAAACATGTTTTGGTTTTTCTTTAAATTAGGTAGATTTTTTTGGGTAAAAAGTACTTTTAATCTCCATCTAAGATGCGAAAGTTTTGAAGACTTTCTGAAGAAAACACTTGTACCACATTCAATTTTTGTCTTAGAGAAAAGTTAAATACAGTTTCTTAGAGGTACAACCATAATCTAACATAGTAGTACAAATACTTTTCAGTTTATCTTTAAATTTGGCTAAATTTCAAGAGTAAAAGCAGTATAAATCCACAACTACGAAGCGAAAGGATTGCCGACTCTTACAAAAACTCTTCTACCACGTTCAATTTTTATCTTAGAGGAATGATAAATGTATTTTCTTGGACCTTAAACCGTATTCTAAATAACTAGTACAAACATGTTTTGGTTTTTTCTTTAAATTAGGTAGATTTTTTTGGTAAAAAGTACTTTTAATCTCCATCTAAGATGCGAAAGTTTTGAAGACTTTCTGAAGAAAACACTTGTACCACATTCAATTTTTGTCTTAGAGAAAAGTTAAATACAGTTTCTTAGAGGTACAACCATACTCTAACATAGTAGTACAAATACTTTTCAGTTTATCTTTAAATTTGGCTAAATTTCAAGAGTAAAAGCAGTATAAATCCACAACTACGAAGCGAAAGGATTGCCGACTCTTACAAAAACTCTTCTACCACGTTCAATTTTTATCTTAGAGGAATGATAAATGTATTTTCTTGGACCTTAAACCGTATTCTAAATAACTAGTACAAAACATGTTTTGGTTTTTCTTTAAATTAGGTAGATTTTTTTGGGTAAAAAGAACTTTTAATCTCCATCTAAGATGCGAAAGTTTTGAAGACTTTCTGAAAAAAAACAGTAGTACCTCATTCAATTTTGGTCTTAGAGAAAAGTAAAACACAGTTTCTTGGAGGTACAAACATACTCTAACATACTAGTACAAAAAGTTTTCAGTTTATCTTTAAATTCGGTAAATTTTCATGAGTAAAAACAGTTTAAATCCACAACTACGTAGCGAAAGAATTGCCGACTCTTACAAAAACCCTTGTACCACGTTCAATTTTTATCTTAGAGGAATGAAAAATGTATTTTCTTGGACCTTAAACCGTAGTCTAAATAACTAGTACAAACATTTTTTGGTTTTTCTTGAAATTTGGTAAATTTTTTTAGTAAAAGGAACTTTTAATCTCCATCTAAGATGCGAAAGTTTTGAAGACTTTTGGAAAAAAAACAGTTGTACCACATTCAATTTTTGTCGTAGAGAAAATTTAAATACAGTTTCTTGGAGGTACAACCATACTCTAACATACTAGTACAAATAGTTTTCAGTTTTTCTTTAAATTCGGTAGATTTTCATGAGTAAAAACAGTTTAAATCCACAACTACGAAGCGAAAGGATTGCCGACTCTTACAAAAACTCTTCTACCACGTTCAATTTTTATCTTAGAGGAATGATAAATGTATTTTCTTGGACCTTAAACCGTATTCTAAATAACTAGTACAAACATGTTTTGGTTTTTCTTTAAATTAGGTAGATTTTTTTGGGTAAAAAGTACTTTTAATCTCCATCTAAGATGCGAAAGTTTTGAAGACTTTCTGAAGAAAACACTTGTACACATTCAATTTTTGTCTTAGAGAAAAGTTAAATACAGTTTCTTAGAGGTACAACCATACTCTAACATAGTAGTACAAATACTTTTCAGTTTATCTTTAAATTTGGCTAAATTTCAAGAGTAAAAGCAGTATAAATCCACAACTACGAAGCGAAAGGATTGCCGACTCTTACAAAAACTCTTCTACCACGTTCAATTTTTATCTTAGAGGAATGATAAATGTATTTTCTTGGACCTTAAACCGTATTCTAAATAACTAGTACAAACATGTTTTGGTTTTTCTTTAAATTAGGTAGATTTTTTTGGGTAAAAAGAACTTTTAATCTCCATCTAAGATGCGAAAGTTTTGAAGACTTTCTGAAAAAAAACAGTTGTACCACATTCAATTTTGGTCTTAGAGAAACGTTAAATACAGTTTCTTGGAGGTACAACCATACTCTAACATACCAGTACAAATAGTTTTCAGTTTATCTTTAAATTCGGTAGATTTTCATGAGTAAAAGCAGTTTAAATCCACAACTAGGAAGCGAAAGGATTGCCGACTCTTACAAAAACTCTTCTACAACGTTCAATTTTTATCTTAGAGGAATGAAAAATGTATTTTCTTGGACCTTAAACCGTATTCTAAATAACTAGTACAAAC
The DNA here is from genome assembly GCA_037158775.1 of Hetaerina titia. Classification (NCBI taxonomy): domain Eukaryota; kingdom Metazoa; phylum Arthropoda; class Insecta; order Odonata; family Calopterygidae; genus Hetaerina; species Hetaerina titia. Next base: position 2,515 of record JAVFHJ010000072.1, read on the forward strand.
ATGTTTTGGTTTTTCTTTAAATTAGGTAGATTTTTTTGGGTAAAAAGAACTTTTAATCTCCATCTAAGATGCGAAAGTTTTGAAGGCTTTCTGAAAAAAACACTTGTACCACATTCAATTTTTGTCTTAGAGAAACGTTAAATACAGTTTCTTGGAGGTACAACCATACTCTAACGTACTAGTACAAATAGTTTTCAGTTTATCTTTAAATTCGGTAATATTTTCAAGAGTAAAAAGCAGTTTAAATCCATAACTACGAAGCGAAAGGATTGCCGACTCTTACAAAAACTCTTCTACCACGTTCAATTTTTATCTTAGAGGAATGATAAATGTGTTTTCTTGGACCTTAAACCGTAGTCTAAATAAATAATACAAACATTTTTTTGGTTTTTCTTTAAGTTAGGTAGATTTTTTTGGTGAAGAGAACTTTTAATCTCCATCTAAGATGCGAAAGTTCTGAAGACTTTCTGAAAAACACTTGTACCACATTCAATTTTTGTCTTAGAGAAAAGTTAAATACGGTTTCTTGGAGGTACAACCATACTCTAACATAGTAGTACAAATAGTTTTCAGTTTTTTTTTAAATTCGGTAGATTTTCATGAGAAAAAACAGTTTAAATCCCCAAGTTAGATGCGAAAGGGTTGAAGACTTTCTCATAAACTCTTCTACCTAATTGATTTCTTGTCTTAGAGAAGAAAGATTAATGCATTGTCTTGGAGGTAAGACCAAACTTTACCAAAGTACTACATATATCTGTCACTTTTTATCTTATTTTGGGGCATTTCTCGAGTAAAAATAACTTTGCGAAAGGATTGCAGACTTTCTGAAAACACTTCTATCGCATTCAATTTTTATATTAGAGAAGAGATTAATACAGTTTCTTGGAGGTGAAACCATACTCTGAAACACTACTCTGCTTAAACTATGCTCTGAAAACAATGAAGTTAAATTATAGTTGATTCATTTCGTTGAACAAATGAACTATCAATCATCAAATTCAATTTTGAATTGACCGCATAGATGGACACCCATCTACTCTAAATCTATTCCCATGAAATAGGAAATATATTTATACTTCCACAGTGGTCTAAATAAACTGGACCGATACTTTTTCGGAATGTTATATGCTGATCAATTTTAACGTATAAAGAATCATGTAATCATCCATTACAGTGTGCAGGGAGTGCAGCAGACATTAAAATGCTTCACATTCACATTTTAATTTTTTATTAAACGCCTGAGATGTAAGAAGAAGATATATTTATTAAATTCACTTGTTTAAGTCTTCGTTTTAATCTTAATGGAGCCATTGTTTAGTGTTTTCATTAGTTAATATTTTTGATAAAAGGGCTATCCTTCATAGTTGTTATTTTTTATTGGTTGGGTGAATTTTTTCATTACTTTTTTACAACAGTTTATAACTGTAAACCCCTCCATAAAAGACATATTTAAAATTCAATGTTTTAATTCTTTATTTTAACCATAAATTACCTTAAATTAACAAAACAAAATATGTATCCACTGTACTTTATTCTCGTGTACTTGAATACTAGGTACGAGATTAAAGAACAGTGGATATACACGAGGTGTGTTCAAAAATTAACAGTAATTTTAATTTTTCTGAAAATAATATAAATATTTATTCTCATACATTGATGCTGTCACCTTTCCAAACTAGTCTCCCATTGGAGATTATGCACTTGTGGGCCAGCGCTCCTTCCAAACCCCGAATAACACTTCTCTAACTCTCCATCTTTGAGATGGCCTTTAGTTCTTTCAGCGATTCTTTCTTTAGTTCTTTTAATGTCATCTACGGCTGTAAAAGGACGGCCCTCCCTTCTTAAGGTTCTCTTAATTTTATGCAAATGGGGGAAAAGGTCACACGTAGATTCCATATCTGGCGAATATGGAGGCTGGGGGGCATCGTTACAGCATTGTTTTTCGCCAAAAATTCACGAACAAGCAATCATGTGTGGGCTGGTGCATTATCGTGGTGGTGCAAGAGCCATTTTGGAACGAATTTCACTGCCACGCGTTTCATACCCAAGAAATTGGAAATAATGTCCTGATCCAATGATCCAATCGATATAGTATGCCTACATCATCAATGGCGACGTCTATCTAATTGTGATTCGGCGATCGTTCATTAATAACCATTTCTTACTTCACTTTTAATCCACGTTTTCATCGATTGTTGATGTGCTGGGGGGTCCACGGCGTTCGTCTTCATCTTCAAGGTCTTCACGATCTTCTTGGAAACGACGCTTATACCACTCGTGTAAACTCTTGATTTACTCATAGCAGACTCACCATTTTGGCCTTTGTGAACATTTCACAAATACTTTGTTAAACTCTATTTCATTTTTCACGCAAAATTTGATACAAATCCTTTGACCCATTTCTTTTGACGAACGAAAATCGCCGAGCTCATAAAAACACGTCTAACCTAAAGTGGTTGTCACAGACAAAGTCCACAATGGAAACAGATGAAAGTTTTATATCATAATTCAGGGCCACGTATGCCAACATAATAAAAAAAAAGGTTGACAATTGGATTCTCCAAGCCCGCGAAATGAAAAAATTCCCGTTAATTTTTGAACAAACCTGGTAAATTTTGTTATTAATTTAATGAACAAGAATTTCCTCAAGGTTGAGCCTGAAATTATAGTAATCATTTATTTATCTAACAATTTAACCGTTCAACCATTTATTAATAGAGCTGATGATGAAGTAGTAACATCGAATTTGTCCGATTAAATGCATATTTTATGGAAAATTTGCCAATTTTGAGTTTTTCATGATATTTCACTATATCACGCCCGAAACATCTTTTTTTACTTGTTCCAACCAGTTCGGGGCGGTTTTTCGTGCTTTTAATTACGCAATATTTTCGTCTTAAGTGCTGTTTTTTTAATATTTGGTGATACATTTATGGTTTAATATAACTTTTTAAGTGAATTGGAGGTTCAGTGCGATAAATATGGGATGAGAATCGATATTAATAAAACAAAGGTTATGCGATTTTCCAGAAAGAAAAAGGCTAAGCTAAATATTAAAATAGGCGGGGAAAAAATAGAGCAGGTAGAACAGTTTACATATCTCGGAAGTGTTTTGGACCAACACGGTCAAAGTGGTAGGGACGTAAGGAGAAGAATTGCGCTAGGCAAGGAGGCTTTCTCAAGGAGGAGGGAGTTGATGACGGGGACGTTGAGTAGGGATATTAAGACAAGACTCGTAAAACCTCTGATATGGAGCCTAGCCCTTGTACGGTGCGGAAACGTGGTCGCTGAAGCAGGAGGATAGACATAGATTGGAGGCTATTGCAGATATATGGGTGTGGAGAAGAATGGAGAAGGTGAAATGGACCGAAAGGAAAACAAATGAGGAAGTACTAGGGATGGTGGGGGAGGAGAGGGGTTTGTTGAGAGAAATCCTATGGAGGCAGATGAAAAATGGATGAAGGGGGTATTGAGCGGTAGTGGAATTTTGAAGAAGATAATAGAGGGGAGAATGTTGGGCAAGCGTGGTAAGGGTAGGAACAGGATAGGGATGTTGGACGGGATGAAGGGAGGAAAGAAATACACCGAGATGAGGAGGGACCTAATATAGATTAGTTTGCTAGGTGGGGAGTCACAAAATGTTTATTTGATAGTTGTGTCCATCCAAAAACCTACCTTAACCGGTAGATTACCTAAAAAAATAACTTTTTAACACGGTTTAAATCAAATTTCAAGAAAATTTAATAGTAACTTTTAACGTAGTCACCCGCTATGTGTGCATTATAATGCAACAATTTCAGAGAGTAAAAAATCATTCGCCTTGACCGGGATTCGAACCCGGATCCCTGCGATATCCGGCCGAGTGGTTTAACCACTTAAGCTACCGAGACGTCCTCTTACACTCTGAAATTTTGGGGGCTTTTAAAGGAACAAGATGTCATGACGAAATACCGTACGTACAATGTCACAGGCATTCGTAGTAGTGACATTGTATGTACGGTATTTCGTCACAACATCTTGTTCCTTTAAAGCCCTCAAAATTTCAGAGTGTAAGAGGACGTCTCGGTAGCTTAATTGGTTAAAGCACTCGGCCGGATATCGAGGGATCCGGGTTCGAATCCCGGTCAAGGCGAATGATTTTTACTCTCTGAAATTGTTGCATTATAACGGTTTAAATCAGTAAGCTAATCCAAGCAAGACTTGTCTTTAAAATTCGCCTGTTTAATTATACGTGTTGGTATTTATTGAGCAGTTCTCAGGCCATTTTATTAGGTAATAGTTAAGGGTTCTGTATTCTCGGGTTCTCACCCCGTTGTTGTTTAAAACCAACAACAGTTTCGCCGAAGTCTTTGCATTCGGCGTTTTCAGGTCGAAGATGAGCGACTCGGATGTTTGCCGCCCTTATATGGTTGGTCTCGTTAAGGTGCTGCTCGCTGATTGATCCTTTTCCGAAGAACTCTCTCCCACGCGTTGTGGAGATGGTAGCATTCATCTCTGTTGAAATTCTCCGGATTTTTGGCGATCTCAATGGCATCTCTAATTAATCGTGGATAATATCTATTCTCCTTAGTTATTACGTGGATAATATCTATTCTTATAAAATGATAACAGAGGAGAATAGATATGATCCACGATTAATTAGAGAAGCTATTGAGATCGCCAAAAAAGCGGAGAATTTCAACAGAGATTCGGAGAAGGACCAATCAGCGAGCAGCCACTGGAGGAGACCAACTATCTAAGGGCGGCCAACATCCGAGTCTCTCATCTTCGACCTGAAGACTCCGAATACAACAACTTCTGCAAAACTTTTGTCGGCTTCAAATAACAACGCGGTGAAAACCCGAATATGCAGAATTCTTCAAGCCGCCGCCGCGAAAATCTACGCAGCCAAGGTAAAATTTATGTAAAAAGTTCTGTTGTTTAATAATTGATGATATAATTCTGGTTTGCTGCTATTTGCATAACATTTTACAACGGTTCAAATCGGAAAACCAATTAAAAAATGACTGGTCTTGAAAATTCACCTGTCTAATACCACGTTTTAATGTTTATTGAGCGGTTTTTAGACCTTTTCATTGGGTAATATTTATGTAAAGAGATCAGTTGTTAAATAATCGATAACTTAAATCCGGTCAGATCATTTTAAACAGTGTTCTCCGCCATTTTAAACAGCCAAAACGTTCGACCGAGAGTCAGAACTTACCCGTCAGCTTCTCCGAACCTTAATAATTCCCGTGTTATTCTTATCTTAGTCATTTCTTAGTCCCTCGAACTCCCTCCAACTCACAAAACTACCCCCCCCCTGCTTTTTAAACTCACCCCCTTCCACACACAAAAACCTCACCCTCATCCCCAAGAAATTTTCCCCACAATCCTTCTCGCCGAGCTCTCCTTCCAACCATCTCTCCCTACCCCTTCCATGAATATTGATGGATGAATTCAAATTAGCTCGATTCACTCTCCCCTCTCTCCTACCTTCCCCACCCTTTGACACCCCCCTCCACTCACCCTCCGGCCTCCCGACTTTACCCTTCCCCGCGTTTCCCCCCCGTCGACTCCCGCCAAAATGAGAACGTCCCTCCCCCACCCAAATTCCCTCATCCCCTGTTTAGGAACCACCCTTCTTCCTGCGTGGAAAACTTTTCAACCGCTCCTTTCTGCATTCATATCTGCACAAACCCCTTCCTACTCCTTCTCCAAACCCCTTATAAAACCCTCCCCCATCCGCGGCCAGGGTACGACGCGATCCCTTTTGTCGTCACGTGGTCGAACCCCTTCAGCCAATAGCCTTGCAGCTTTTCAACCCTTTTATGGTGTTGCCGGAACTTCCAACCATCTCTGTTCTTGAAGACGGAAGTCCTGAACTTGAGGAAACCCTGTGAGGGTTTCTTAAGTAAGGATACGCTTAAATTCTTGAAATCCAAGCTAGGTAAACATTGTTCTTAATGATCTTGGGTTCGGGAAAATATGGAGTACATGAATCCTATGTGAAATTAGTAAAATACTTAGTAATATATACTATAGACGTAATTCTACACTTTATTTCATTAAAATTGAACTAATTAAATTTGTTTAAAGCATAGTTAAATCCTGAAATCAGGAGTACGAGGTATGTTCAAAACATTAACGGGAATTTTAATGTTTCGGACAATAATACTCATTAATTCTCATACAATTGATGTTGTCACCTTAAAAGTAGTCCCCATTGGAGATTATGCACTTGTGTGCCAGCGCTTCTTCCAATCCCCGAAAAAACACTTCTCAAACTCTGGATCTTTGAGATTGCCTTTAGTTCTTTCAGCGATGAGCGCTTTTAATGTCATCTACGGCTGTAAAACGACGGCCCTCCCTTCTTAAGGTTCTCTTAATTTTATGGAAATAGGAAAAAGTCACACCATATCTGGCGATTATGAAGGCTGGGGGGCATCGTTGCAGTATTGTTTTTGGCCGATGATACACGAACAAGCGATGAAGTGTGAGCTGGTGCATTGTCGTGGTGGTGCAAAAGCCATTTTGGAACGAATTTCGCTGCCACGCGTTTCAGACCCAAAAAATTGGAGAAAATGTCATGATGCAATGATCCAATCGTGATATGCCAACATCATCCATCAATGGCGACCTCTCTCTAATTGTGATTCGGCGATCGTTCATTAATAACCATTTCTTACTTCACTTTTTAATCCACGTTTTCATCGATTGTTGATGTGCTGGGGCGTCCAGGGCGTCCGTCTTCATCTTCAAGGTCTTCAGAACCTTCTTGGAAACGCTTATACCTCTCGTAAACTTAATTTACTCATAGCAAACTCACCATCTTGGCCTTTGTTAACATTCCACTCACAGTTTGTTACACTTTATTCCATTTTTACGCGAATTTTAATACAAATTCTTTGATCCATTTCTTTTAACAAATGAAAATCGCCGACCCCAAAAAAAACACGTCTAACCTTAGTGGCTGTCACAGACTAAGTCCACAATGGAAACAGCTGAAAGTTTTATCATACTTCAAGGGGCACGTGGGCCAACATAATAATAAAAACAGTTTGACAATCGGATTCTCCAAGCCCGTGAATTGAAAAAATCCCAATTATTTTTTTAATATAACTCGTATGTTAAACAGTAAAAACACTGCATTAAATAAGTGATATCCCAGCTAGATAAACTATAATTTTAATGCTATAGGGTTCAGAAAGATTTAGAGTACTTGAATCCTCTCTGAAATACGTGAAATTTAAAGTAATTTGTACCCCATACGTAATTTCACACCTTATTTCATCTACATCTACATAATACCCCGCTAGCCGCCCAAGGGCGTGTGGCGGGGGGTGTTAGGTTATTACAAGAGGGGGAAAACGGAAAAACCGCGTTCAAAACCAACAAATACGTGCAAACCCAAATCCACAGTATTGCATACATTCATAGAAACAACCTATCATTTTACGCGCATGCAAATACACATCTACCTCCCTTCATTCTACACGCATGTAATTACATGTGCTACAATCCAACAAATAATTTACCTTAGGATTCAGTGAGAAAAATATTCCAATAACTCGCAAGATAGGTGTTAGTAGAAGTAGCAAGGCGAAACTCCACCACCACCACCCAGAACGTGCAACATAAAACATTATCCTTTTTTTTCATTAATATTGAAGGTAATTAAATATGTTCTAAGGATGTTTATACACTGAAATTAAATGTATATTAAACTATAGGGGCGCTGTATTAAATACATGAGATCCCAGCTATAATAACATTCTTTGTAATGATCTCAGGGTTCAAAGAAATGGAAAGTACTTGAATCCTATGTGAATTGAGTGAACTTTTAAGTAATATGAACCATATACGTTATGTCATACCTTATTTCATTAATATAGGAAGTAATTAAGTATGTTCTAAGTACATTTAAACCCTGCAGTCGGGTATATTTCTGTATCAATTGAACCAATCAGCCAAAATCGGCACAAAGGCATCCGGCAATGATGCCAAAAATGTTAATTCTTTTAAATCAGGTGCTGTACGCTAGATATTAGTACCTACAAATGAAAATAGACATTTCAATCGTGATATGGTGGAATATCATGATAAGTTTAAAAATGGCAATTTTCCACAAAAACTTTGGTGGAAAATTGCCAATTTTAATTTACAAAAATAAATATTAATACCTGATGAAATATGCAACCAGTTACTTTGTACAATACTTAACTGTTACTTTAGCTGTTGCACAATAGATATCAGTATCTGATGAAGTATTCAAGCCGTTCCTTTATTGAGATTTGTCATGTTTCCATCTTCAAAATCTCCCTTATAAT
>JAVFHJ010000073.1:0-10664 GCA_037158775.1 Hetaerina titia
CAATGGGATTTTTCAACAATTGGTTTTAACACAAAACATGAATATTGCGCAACAAATGACGATCGGAAAAAAAATTAAATTTTCAATGGAAATATGCCTGTTATTTAGTACATGCTAAAGTATAGGGAAAACGCACTGACACTTGTTGCCATATCTCGGCAACGGTTTAATATATTCCAATGGGATTTTTCAACAATTGGTTTTAAGGCAAAACATATATATTGCGCAACAAATGACGATCGGAAACCAAAAATTAAAATTTTCAATGGAAATATGCCTGTTATTTAGTACATGCTAAAGTATAGGGAAAACGCACTGACACTTGTTGCCATATCTCGGCAACGGTTTAATATATCCAATGGGATTTTCAAACAATTGGTTTTAACACAAAACATGAATATTGCGCAACAAATGACGATCGGAAACCAAAAATTAAATTTTCAATGGAAATATGCCTGTTATTTAGTACATGCTAAAGTATAGGGAAAACGCACTGACACTTGTTGCCATTTCTCGTCAACGGTTAATTATATTCCAATGGGATTTTTCCACAATTGGTTTTAACACAAAACATGAATATTGCGTAACAAATGACGCTCGGAAACCAAAAATTAAATTTTAAATGGAAATATGCCTGTTATATAGTACATGCTAAAGTATAGGGAAAACGCACTGACACTTGTTGCCATATCTCGGCAACGGTTTAATATATTCCAATGGGATTTTTCAACAATTGGTTTTAACACAAAACAGGAATATTGCGCAACATGTGACGATCGGAAACCAAAAATTAAATTTTCAATGGAAATATGCCTGTTATTAATACATGCTAAAGTATAGGGAAAACGCACTGACACTTGTTGCCATATCTCGGCAACGGTTTAATATATTCCAATGGGATTTTTCAACAATTGGTTTTAACACAAAACATGAATATTGCGCAACAAATGACGATCGGAAACGAAAAATTAAATTTTCAATGGAAATATGCCTGTTATTTAGTACATGCTAAAGTATAGGGAAAACGCACTGACAATTGTTGCCATATCTCGGCAACGGCTTAATATATTCCAATGGCATTTTTCCACAATTGGTTTTAACAAAAAACATATATATTGCGCAACAAATGACGATCGGAAACCAAAAATTAAATTTTCAACGGAAATACGACTGCTATTTAGTACATGCTAAAGTATAGGGAAACAGCACTGAAACTTGTTGCCATATCTCGGCAACGGTTTAATATATTCCAATGGGATTTTTCAACAATTGGTTTTAACACAAAACATGAATATTGCGCAACAAATGACGATCGGAAAAAAAAAATTAAATTTTAAATGGAAATATTCCTGTTATTTAGTACATGCTAAAGTATAGGGAAAACGCACTGACACTTTTTGCCATATCTCGGCAACGGTTTAATATATTCCAATGGGATTTTTCAACAATTGGTTTTAAGACAAAACATATATATTGCGCAACAAATGACGATCGGAAACCAAAAATTAAATTTTCAATGGAAATATGCCTGTTATTTAGTACATGCTAAAGTATAGGGAAAACGCACTGTCACTTGTTGCCATATCTCGGCAACGGTTTAATATATTCCAATGGGATTTTTCAACAATTGGTTTTTAGGCAAAACATATATATTGCGCAACAAATCACGATCGGAAACCAAAAATTAAATTTTCAATGGAAATATGCCTGTTATTTAGTACATGCTAAAGTATAGGGAAAGCGCACTGTCACTTGTTGCCATATCTCGGCAACGGTTTAATATATTCCAATGGGATTTTTCCACAATTGGTTTTAACACAAAACATGAATATTGCGCAACAAATGACGATCGGAAACCAAAAATTAAATTTTCAATGGAAATATGCCTGTTATTTAGTACATGCTAAAGTATAGGGAAAACGCACTGACACTTGTTGCCATATCTCGGCAACGGTTTAATATATTCCAATGGGATTTTCAAACAATTGGTTTTAACACAAAACATGAATATTGCGCAACAAATGACGATCGGAAACCAAAAATTAAATTTTCAATGGAAATATGCCTGTTATTTAGTACATGCTAAAGTATAGGGAAAACGCACTGTCACTTGTTGCCATATCTCGGCAACGGTTTAATATATTCCAATGGGATTTTTCAACAATTGGTTTTAAGGCAAAACATATATATTGCGCAAGATTGACGATCGGAAACCCAAAATTAATTTTCAATGGAAATATGCCTGTTATTTAGTACATGCTAAAGTATAGGGAAAACGCACTGACACTTGTTGCCATATCTCGGCAACGGTTTAATATATCCAATGGGATTTTCAAACAATTGGTTTTAACACAAAACATGAATATTGCGCAACAAATGACGATCGGAAACCAAAAATTAAATTTTCAATGGAAATATGCCTGTTATTTAGTACATGCTAAAGTATAGGGAAAACGCACTGACACTTGTTGCCATTTCTCGTCAACGGTTAATTATATTCCAATGGGATTTTTCCACAATTGGTTTTAACACAAAACATGAATATTGCGTAACAAATGACGCTCGGAAACCAAAAATTAAATTTTAAATGGAAATATGCCTGTTATATAGTACATGCTAAAGTATAGGGAAAACGCACTGACACTTGTTGCCATATCTCGGCAACGGTTTAATATATTCCAATGGGATTTTTCAACAATTGGTTTTAACACAAAACATGAATATTGCGCAACAAATGACGATCGGAAACCAAAAATTAAATTTTCAATGGAAATATGCCTGTTATTTAGTACATGCTAAAGTATAGGGTAAACGCACTGACAATTGTTGCCATATCTCGGCAACGGCTTAATATATTCCAATGGCATTTTTCCACAATTGGTTTTAACAAAAAACATATATATTGCGCAACAAATGACGATCGGAAACCAAAAATTAAATTTTCAACGGAAATACGACTGTTATTTAGTACATGCTAAAGTATTGGGAAAACGCACTGACACTTGTTGCCATATCTCGGCAACGGTTTAATATATTCCAATGGGATTTTTCCACAATTGGTTTTAAGACAAAACATATATATTGCGCAACAAATGACGATTGGAAACCAAAAATTAAATTTTCAATGGAAATATTGCTGTTATTTAGTACATGCTAAAGTATAGGGAAAACGCACTGACACTTGTTGCCATATCTCGGCAACGGTTTAATATATTCCAATGGGATTTTTCAACAATTGGTTTTAACACAAAACATGAATATTGCGCAAAAAATGACGATCGGAAACCAAAAATTAAATTTTCAATGGAAATATGCCTTTTATTTAGTACATGCTAAAGTATAGGGAAAACGCACTGACAATTGTTGCCATATCTCGGCAACGGTTTAATATATTCCAATGGCATTTTTCCACAATTGGTTTTAACACAAAACATATATATTGCGCAACAAATGACGATCGGAAACCAAAAATTAAATTTTCAATGGAAATACGACTGTTATTTAGTACATGCTAAAGTATAGGGAAAACGCACTGACACTTGTTGCCATATCTCGGGAACGGTTTAATATATTCCAATGGGATTTTTCCACAATTTGTTTTAACACAAAACATGAATATTGCGTAACAAATGACAATCGGACACCAAAAATTAAATTTTCAATGGAAATATGCCTGTTATTTTGTACATGCTAAAGTATAGGGAAAACGCACTGACACTTGTTGCCATATCTCGGCAACGGTTTAATATATTCCAATGGGATTTTTCAACAATTGGTTTTAACACAAAACATGAATATTGCGCAACAAATGACGATCGGAAACCAAAAATTAAATTTTCAATGGAAATATGCCTGTTATTTAGTACATGCTAAAGTATAGGGAAAACGCACTGACAATTGTGCCCATATCTCGGCAACGGTTTAATATATTCCAATGGGATTTTTCCACAATTAGTTTTAAGACAAAACATATATATTGCGCAACAAATGACGATCGGAAACCAAAAATTAAATTTTCAATGGAAATATTCCTGTTATTTAGTACCTGCTAAAGTATAGGGAAAACGCACTGACACTTGTTGCCATATCTCGGCAACGGTTTAATATATTCCAATGGGATTTTTCAACAATTGGTTTTAACACAAAACATGAATATTGCGCCACAAATGACGATCGGAAACCAAAAATTAAATTTTCAATGGAAATATGCCTGTTATTTAGTACATGCTAAAGTATAGGGAAAACTCACTGACAATTGTTGCCATATCTCGGCAACGGTTTAATATATTCCAATGGGATTTTTCCACAATTGGTTTTAACACAAAACATATATATTGCGCAACAAATGACGATCGGAAACCAAAAATTAAATTTTCAATGGAAATACGACTGTTATTTAGTACATGCTAAAGTATAGGGAAAACGCACTGACACTTTTTGCCATATCTCGGCAACGGTTTAATATATTCCAATGGGATTTTTCCACAATTTGTTTTAACACAAAACATGAATATTGCGCAACAAATGACGATCGGAAACCAAAAATTAAATTTTCAATGGAAATATGCCTGTTATTTAGTACATGCTAAAGTATAGGGAAAACGCACTGACACTTGTTGCCATATCTCGGCAACGGTTTAATATATTCCAATGGGATTTTTCCACAATTGGTTTTAACACAAAACAGAAATATTGCGCAACATGTGACGATCGGAAACCAAAAATTAAATTTTCAATGGAAATATGCCTGTTATTTAGTACATGCTAAAGTATAGGGAAAACGCACTGACACTTGTTGCCATATCACGGCAACGGTTTAATATATTCCAATGGGATTTTTCCACAATTGGTTTTAACACAAAACATGAATATTGCGCAACAAATGACGAGCGGAAACCAAAAATTAAATTTTCAATGGAAATATGCCTGTTATTTAGTACATGTTAAAGTATAGGGAAAACGCACTGACACTTGTTGCCATATCTCGGCAACGGTTTAATATATTCCAATGGGATTTTTCCACAATTGGTTTTAACACAAAACATGAATATTGCGCAACAAATGACGATCGGAAACCAAAAATTAAATTTTCAATGGAAATATGCCTGTTATTTAGGACATGCTAAAGTATAGGGAAAACGCACTGACACTTGTTGCCATATCTCGGCAACGGTTTAATATATTCCAATGGGATTTTTCCACAATTGGTTTTAACACAAAACTTGAATATTGCGCAACAAATGACGATCGGAAACCAAAAATTAAATTTTCAATGGAAATATGCCTGTTATTTAGTACATGCTAAAGTATAGGGAAAACGCACTGACACTTGTTGCCATATCTCGGCAACGGTTTAATATATTCCAATGGGATTTTTCCACAATTGGTTTTAACACAAAACATGAATATTGCGCAACAAATGACGATCGGAAACCAAAAATGAAATTTTCAATGGAAATATGCCTGTTATTTAGTACATGCTAAAGTATAGGGAAAACGCACTGACACTTGTTGCCATATCTCGGCAACGGTTTAATATATTCCAATGGGATTTTTCCACAATTGGTTTTAACACAAAACATGAATATTGCGCAACAAATGACGATCGGAAACCAAAAATTAAATTTTCAATGGAAATATGCCTGTTATTTAGTACATGCTAAAGTATAGGGAAGAAGCACTGACACTTGTTGCCATATCTCGGCAACGGTTTAATATATTCCAATGGGATTTTTCCACAATTGGTTTTAACACAAAACATGAATATTGCGCAACAAATGACGAGCGGAAACCAAAAATTAAATTTTCAATGGAAATATGCCTGTTATTTAGTACATGCTAAAGTATAGGGAAAACGCACTGACACTTGTTGCCATATCTCGGCAACGGTTTAATATATTCCAACGGGATTTTTCCACAATTGGTTTTAACACAAAACATGAATATTGCGCAACAAATGACGATCGGAATCCAAAAATTAAATTTTCAATGGAAATATGCCTGTTATTTAGTACATGCTAAAGTATAGGGAAAGCGCACTGACTCTTGTTGCCATATTCCGGCAACGATTTAATATATTCCAATGGGATTTTTCCACAATTGGTTTTAACACAAAACATGAATATTGCGCAACAAATGACGATCGGAAACCAAAAATTAAATTTTCAATGGAAATATGCCTGTTATTTAGTACATGTTAAAGTATAGGGAAAACGCACTGACACTTGTTGCCATATCACGGCAACGGTTTAATATATTCCAATGTGATTTTTCCACAATCGGTTTTAACACAAAACATGAATATTGCGCAACAAATGACGATCGGAAACCAAAAATTAAATTTTCAATGGAAATATGCCTGTTATTTAGTACATGTTAAAGTATAGGGAAAACGCACTGACACTTGATGCCATATCACGGCAACGGTTTAATATATTCCAATGGGATTTTTCCACAATTGGTTTTAACACAAAACATGAATATTGCGCAACAAATGACGATCGGAAACCAAAAATTAAATTTTCAATGGAAATATGCATGTTATTTAGTACATGCTAAAGTATAGGGAAAGCGCACTGACACTTGATGCCATATCACGGCAACGGTTTAATATATTCCAATGGGATTTTTCCACAATTGGTTTTAACACAAAACATGAATATTGCGCAAAAAATGACGATCGGAAACCAAAAATTAAATTTTCAATGGAAATATGCCTGTTATTTAGTACATGCTAAAGTATAGGGAAAACGCACTGACACTTGTTGCCATTACTCGGCAACGGTTTAATATATTCCAATGGGATTTTTCCACAATCGGTTTTAACACAAAACATGAATATTGCGCAACAAATGACGATCGGAAACCAAAAATTAAATTTTCAATGGAAATATGCCTGTTATTTAGTACATGTTAAAGTATAGGGAAAACGCACTGACACTTGATGCCATATCACGGCAACGGTTTAATATATTCCAATGGGATTTTTCCACAATTGGTTTTAACACAAAACATGAATATTGCGCAACAAATGACGATCGGAAACCAAAAATTAAATTTTCAATGGAAATATGCCTGTTATTTAGTACATGCTAAAGTATAGGGAAAACTCACTGACACTTGTTGCCATATCTCGGCAACGGTTTAATATATTCAAATGGGATTTTTCCACAATTGGTTTTAACACAAAACATGAATATTGCCCAACAAATGACGATCGGAAACCAAAAATTAAATTTTCAATGGAAATATGCCTGTTATTTAGTACATGCTAAAGTACAGGGAAAACGCACTGACACTTGTTGCCATGTCTCGGCAAGGGTTTAATATATTCCAATGGGATTTTTCCACAATTGGTTTTAACATAAAACACGAATAATGCGCAACAAATGACGATCGGAAACCAAAAATTAAATTTTCAATGGAAATATGCCTGTTATTTAGTACATGCTAAAGTATAGGGAAAACGCACTGACACATGTTGCCATATCTCGGCAACGGTTTAATATATTCCAATGGGATATTTCCACAATTGGTTTTAACACAAAACATGAATATTGCGCAACAAATGACGATCGGAAACCAAAAATTAAATTTTCAAATGGAAATATGCCTGTTATTTAGTACATGCTAAAGTATAGGGAAAACGCACTGACACTTGTTGCCATATCTCGGCAACGGTTTAATATATTCCAATGGGATTTTTCCACAATTGGTTTTTACACAAAACATGAATATTGCGCAACAAATGACGATCGGAAACCAAAAATTAAATTTTCAATGGAAATATGCCTGTTATTTAGTACATGGTAAAGTATAGGGAAAACGCACTGACACTTGTTGCTATATCTCGGCAACGGTTTAATATATTCAAATGGGATTTTTCCACAATTGGTTTTAACACAAAACATGAATATTGCGCAACAAATGACGATCGGAAACCAAAAATTAAATTTTCAATGGAAATATGCCTGTTATTTAGTACATGCTAAAGTATAGGGAAAACGCACTGACACTTGTTGCCATGTCTCGGCAAGGGTTTAATATATTCCAATGGGATTTTTCCACAATTGGTTTTTACACAAAACATGAATATTGCGCAACAAATGACGATCGGAAACCAAAAATTAAATTTTCAAATGGAAATATGCCTGTTATTTAGTACATGCTAAAGTATAGGGAAAACGCACTGACACTTGTTGCCATATCTCGGCAACGGTTTAATATATTCCAATGGGATTTTTCCACAATTGGTTTTTACACAAAACATGAATATTGCGCAACAAATGACGATCGGAAACCAAAAATTAAATTTTCAATGGAAATATGCCTGTTATTTAGTACATGGTAAAGTATAGGGAAAACGCACTGACACTTGTTGCTATATCTCGGCAACGGTTTAATATATTCAAATGGGATTTTTCCACAATTGGTTTTAACACAAAACATGAATATTGCGCAACAAATGACGATCGGAAACCAAAAATTAAATTTTCAATGGAAATATGCCTGTTATTTAGTACATGCTAAAGTATAGGGAAAACGCACTGACACTTGTTGCCATGTCTCGGCAAGGGTTTAATATATTCCAATGGGATATTTCCACAATTGGTTTTAACACAAAACATGAATATTGCGCAACAAATGACGATCGGAAACCAAAAATTAAATTTTCAAATGGAAATATGCCTGTTATTTAGTACATGCTAAAGTATAGGGAAAACGCACTGACACTTGTTGCCATATCTCGGCAACGGTTTAATATATTCCAATGGGATTTTTCCACAATTGGTTTTTACACAAAACATGAATATTGCGCAACAAATGACGATCGGAAACCAAAAATTAAATTTTCAATGGAAATATGCCTGTTATTTAGTACATGGTAAAGTATAGGGAAAACGCACTGACACTTGTTGCTATATCTCGGCAACGGTTTAATATATTCAAATGGGATTTTTCCACAATTGGTTTTAACACAAAACATGAATATTGCGCAACAAATGACGATCGGAAACCAAAAATTAAATTTTCAATGGAAATATGCCTGTTATTTAGTACATGCTAAAGTATAGGGAAAACGCACTGACACTTGTTGCCATGTCTCGGCAAGGGTTTAATATATTCCAATGGGATTTTTCCACAATTGGTTTTAACACAAAACACGAATATTGCGCAACAAATGGCGATCGGAAACCAAAAATGAAATTTTCAATGGAAATATGCCTGTTATTTAGTACATGCTAAAGTATAGGGAAAACGCACTGACACTTGTTGCCATATCTCGGCAACGGTTTAATATATTCCAATGGGATTTTTCCACAATTGGTTTTAACACAAAACATGAATATTGCGCAACAAATGACGATCGGAAACCAAAAATTAAATTTTCAATGGAAATATGCCTGTTATTTAGTACATGCTAAAGTATAGGGAAAGCGCACTGACACTTGTTGCCATATCTCGACAACGATTTAATATATTCCAATGGGATTTTTCCACAATTGGTTTTAACACAAAACATGAATATTGCGCAACAAATGACGATCGGAAACCAAAAATTAAATTTTCAATGGAAATATGCCTGTTATTTAGTACATGCTAAAGTATAGGGAAAACGCACTGACACTTGTTGCCATATCTCGGCAACGATTTAATATATTCCAACGGGATTTTTCCACAATTGGTTTTAACACAAAACATGAATATTGCGCAACAAATGACGATCGGAAACCAAAAAATAAAATTTCAATGGAAATATGCCTGTTATTTAGTACATGCTAAAGTATAGGGAAAACGCACTGACACTTGTTGCCATATCTCGGCAACGGTTTAATATATTCCAACGGGATTTTTCCACAATTGGTTTTAACACAAAACATGAATATTGCGCAACAAATGACGATCGGAAACCAAAAATTAAATTTTCAATGGAAATATGCCTGTTATTTAGTACATGCTAAAGTATAGGGAAAGCGCACTGACACTTGTTGCCATATCTCGGCAACGGTTATATATATTCCAATGGGATTTTTCAACAATTGGTTTAAACACAAAACATGAATATTGCGAAACAAATGACGATCGGAAACCAAAAATTAAATTGTCAATGCAAATATGCCTGTTATTTAGTACATGCTAAAGTATAGGGAAAACGCACTGACACTTGTTGCCATAGCTCGGCAACGGTTTAATATATTCCAATGGGATTTTTCAACAATTGGTTTACACACAAAACATGAATATTGCGAAACAAATGACGATCGGAAACCAAAAATTAAATTTTCAATGGAAATATGCCTGTTATTTAGTACATGGTAAAGTATAGGGAAAAGGCACTGACACTTGTTACCATATCTCGGAACGGGTTTAATATATTCCAATGGGATTTTTCAACAATTGGTTTTAACACAAAACATGAATATTGCGCAACAAATGACGATCGGAAACCAAAATTAAATTTTCAATGGAAATATGCCTGTTATTTAGTACATGCTAAAGTATAGGGAAAACGCACTGACACTTGTTGCCATATCTCGGCAACGGTTTAATATATTCCAATGGGATTTTTCCACAATTGGTTTTAACACAAAACATGAATATTGCGCAACAAATGACGATCGGAAACTAAAAATTAAATTTTCAATGGAAATATGCCTGTTATT
>JAVFHJ010000074.1:0-10462 GCA_037158775.1 Hetaerina titia
AATCCATCACAAGAGCTGTCGAAGAGAAAATAAAAGTTTGCCTATTTATCTTGAGTTTCCTAGGAATTCAAGGTAACCTCCTATACCATTATTTTTCACGTTTTATCTCTCATAAGTAAATACATATTTTCTCTTTAGAAAGCATAATTAGCAAATATCGAGCAGAATAAAATTTAAAAAAAATCTTTTATTGCGGAACCATTTACTTTTTCAACAATTTACAAATGCAAGCCCCAAGTAGCTGCTGAACAAATTGATACATTTTTATTTAGTCCTTGAAAAAAAATTTTCCAGTTTCCCTACTTTTGAGGTTCATGGCAAAGGAAGCGTTGATCATTGGAACGACCGTTACGAAGTTATGTACATCGTATGAATGGGGAGCTAATGTCAGGCAGCATGAATACTGATAACTGGGTAACTAGAATAAATTTGGAACGATTTTCTGGCAGTTTACCATTCGGATATTGATATGTACAACGGAAATAAACATAGAAAGCTTTCGATGAAAATAAGAGCAAGTGATCCGAAGTTTGAAGCGGATGTGTCTGTTTAAGAATAAGTGAATCACGTCCGAAAGAAAGACGCAAGACAGAAAATTGAGCTTGGAAGGCCGGAAGACGAGTACGACGATATGAATAGACAGGTCAACTTGAAAGCGGAAGAGGAGGAACGGAGTAAGAGGGAGTGCCTTCAACAAGGAAGCTCAAGTCGAAGTGGCTGTGCGGAGGACCGAATCGGCTCCATTGAAACATTAAACTAACCCTTCTGCATACAAGCTATACTATTTCATATAAATCCACCGGCCATGAACCACCTACACGTGTCTTCGCTAGATAATATGTTCGAACGTCACTGAGTCACAGACATAAGATCGGTCGATTGGTCCACTACATCCCTCGTAACCCATTGGCCAATACTCTTTAGGACGCGGTAATTAGTCACTTTCATTGGTATTACATGATGTTAACTCGTTCCTAATAAATTTAAATATGACATTTGCACACCAGAGGAGAAATCAGTTTCTTTGGATGATCCTATTTAACAAAAGATTGTGATCTCCTATTGAAGACCGACAAGCGGAAATTGGAAGAAAAGGAAACTCGTTTTTTCTCCTCACAAAAGACCGGGATAAGAGTATAAGATCAGGTTAATTATAAGACCATCCATTTCCTTTGTCATGCAATCACACCTAATATTTATCTCAAATAATTTAAATAAAGAGAATGGAGATTTAAAATCAATCATATCAAAATAAACTCGATGGTTTCAGGCTTCACATTGTGGAAATCCATTCTAATAAATCAAAAGAGAGATGGTACTTTTTTCCACACTTTATTATTTAAAGTCGACCGGTTGATAGTGACCGGAAATAAAGTGTGGAAAAAAGTACCGTCTCTCTTTTGATTTATTAGAATGGATTTCCACAAAGTGAAGCCTGAAACCATCGAGTTTATCATCAATGCCAGTACAGCAAAGAAGGCTAAACTTTACCGGACTTTGGCCATAAAATACCGAGTGGCGTCTCTAAACATTTTCTTCAATAGTAGATGTCTCGCTCTCGGTGTGACACCGAAGTATGTGACGCTAACCACCCCGTCCAAGACTCCAGCGGCCAGAGCTGCACTAGAGACTGCACGCAGAGTATGGATCAAAAAGGAACTCCAGACCTGGTACATGAGGAGGGACAACATCGCTCAGTACAGATTCCGCCTACACCTAGACCTCTGCAGTGAATTAAGTTGGACGGAATGGACAATTTTAGACGACTACGTACGTCAACGTAGCAGCGAAATCGCGCATAAAAAGAGGTTAGTGATTGTGACAAAATTGGAAAATCTCACCAAAGACATCCTAGTTCCACCGCTGAAGTCCCACACGAACGTACCAGCCAACAGTTTTTAGTGGTGGACCAGCCAACAGAGTGGTGAACTTATCCAACGTTCAATTGAAAGAGCAAGACATCCTTTTCTTGGAGAAAGGTTTAAAATACGTCCACAACCTTCCCTTAGGCATAAAAGAGCTGGAAAATTTAATCGTGGACTGTGACGCAGCCCTTTTTAAAAGTGATAGAAGATTGAAAACTGTCTTTTCCCATAATATTTCCAAATTAATTAAGCGAAGTAACCTCAACGAAAAAAATTTTTCGAACGATTTAAAATCCTTAAAGTCCGTACAAAAGCTGTTAAAGGAAGAAAATTTAATTTTAGAAAAAGCGGATAAAGGCAATGCAGTGGTAGTTATGGAAAAGACCGAATATGTTAACAAGTGCAACGAGTTTATTGACAACAACCCAATAGTGGAGCTACCATGTGACCCTACAAACAAATTCCAAAAATTAGTGAAAAAGGCCCTCACTTCTGCCCCGAGTATCATCAAGCCAAGTGAGACGTACACAATGACAGTGATGAACCCGCAAACTCCACGATTTTTTGGTCTCCCAAAGATACATAAAACAAATGTGCCAATAAGACCAGTAGTCTCCAGTGTTGCTGCTCCATCAAGGAAACTAGCCTCCCATCTAAATTTACTCTTCAGAGAAGTCACAGGTTTCAAGCCAAGATACGGGGTTAAGAACTCAACGGAACTATGCCAACATCTTACCCAGAGAGAACTCCCGTCTTCCAAGCACATCCTAGTTTCTTTCGACGTGAAAGACCTGTTCACCAATATTCCAATTTCCGAAGCCGTTAAAGTAGCAGAAGGAACATTGAAGAAAGCCGGAGCAGAACCACCCTTCCTCGACGAGTTTCTGGCACTACTAAGAGTGTGTGTGGAAGAGAATTACTTTAAATTCAATGGCAAATTCTTCTAACAAAAGGACAGCTTAGCAATGGGGTCACCCCTTTCACCACTTTTGGCGGACTTATATATGAACGACTTTGAAGAAAGGTTATTCAGTGATCATTCAGTGAACACCAGTTTTATACAGTGTTGGTACAGATACGTGGACGACGTGTTTGCAGTGTGCACTGGTACAATGAGACAACTGGACATATTTTTGAATAAGTTAAATTCCCAATCAAAAAATATAAAGTTCTCTTGTGAAAAAGAAACCAACCATAGTATTAACTTTTTGGACTTAACAATTACAACCACGGAAAAAGGCTACGAATTCGCAATCTACAGGAAAGAAACTACCACAGGCCATGTCATCCCCTCCGACTCCCGCCACCACCCCTCCCATAAGATGGCCGCTTTCCACTCCATGCTAAACAGATCTCTCAACATCCCCCTGTCCGCCGAGAACTTCGCCAAGGAAATCAAGGTAATCAAAGACATTGCAGTAAAAAATGGTTACGAAGAAAGTGTCATTAGTAAAATGATCATTAAAAAACGCTCCCTCCGAGCACAGAGACTGTTTTATAAATCATCGGTAACTAGTGAAGATAAGAAACGATGGTGCAAACTTAGTTACTACGGGAAGATTACGCAGTCTATTGCCAACCTTTTCCCGAAGGAAGATATCAAAATTGCATATTACAACAAATGTAACTTAAGGGCTGTTTTAAACAAAACCAAGGACAATATTGACAACAATGATAGAAGTGGCATTTATAAACTTCAATGTGGTGACTGTGAAATCTGTTATGTTGGCCAGGCTGGACGGTCGTTCAGAGTTCAGTTCAGTTCAGAGCAGAAGAACACAGAAGACATCTACGAAATGGTGAGTTAAACAGATCCCATTTTGCAAAACATCTATGGGAAAGTGACCACAGGAGCGACTTTATCCCAGAGATTCTTCACCTTGAGAAAAAGGGAAGAAGAATGGATTGTCTGGAGGAGCTGGAGATTAGGAAGCATCGAAAGGCAGGAATAATTGCCAACGAGAAAATTTTTGTGAGCAATTGCACCCTTTTGGATATTTCACTGACCACAATACCTGACGCCCCAACCCCCGCCGTGAACGGCATGCCTAACCAAGCTTCCACTTAGCCCACCCCTGCCTTGGAGTCACCCACGCCCAGTACCACGCTCCCTCTCACACGCCCCCCCCCTTTTTTCCACCGCCTCTTACCCTCCCCCCCTATCCCTCCTCTTTCCCCCCCCTCTCAAAAAAACTATATATTCTGGAACTCACTGAATCTATGTACCTGATGATGTCGCCTATGCGACGAAACCGGTCGACTTTAAATAAGAAAGTGTGGAAAAAAGTACCATCTCTCTTTTGATTTATTAATCATATCAAAGACCATCTTATAGGATAACTGTGAAAAATTCGTTAAGATTAACTAATGTTTTTGTATAAATATATCAATACAGCAAACAAAAACACTCAAGTGAATTGTAAAAGTGGAAGTGATGAGACGTTTTCATAAAACTTGGCGCAATCCTTCACGAAACATAATCGGAAAAGCCTTCAACTAAGCGGTGTTAGCTATTAACATGTTGCCAAGGGTATCTAAAACTTCACTTTTGTATGCTTGGCGTTAAATCCGCAATCTGTGCGTGTCCTCAAATTCCGCTTTAAAAGGCGTGCTTTTTTAATACAGGAAATAAAATATGAGAAATCGATAGAAAATAATCAAGAGGGAAAGGCCAATATTAAAAAGAGACGGTTTGCTTATGATAAAATTGGAAGCATTTAGTGAAAAAAAGGCACCACTCATTCAAGTAATGGAATATTCAAACAAAGTTAATAGGTGCTAGAAAAAAGCGAAGCCTATGTAAGAAGTTAACATTAGGGTGCAAAATCAATGAGTTTACCAATATCGGAGGTGTTCATTATCAAGGTTGGTTTTGTTGGGGAGGCGATCGAAATCTAAGGTCATTTGAGCCAGAGCATATGATTGGGAAAGGAATAATTAAGAGAAGCCCGGCGTCGGCATTAGCCTACTCTTATCGAAGGCGCCAAGGAGTGCATAACTTCCCCTCCGACGGACGTCGAACTCACTCAAAGTGCTCTCCACAAAGTGCCTCAAGTAGGGATCGGGATACAACTGAAAAATATTTTTGTTTCCAGGTATTGAACCCAGACCTTCGCGATAAGAAGCCTGTACCTTAGCCTGCACACCTTCCCGATCCCGGTGTATTACCAAGTAAATTAAAACGTTGCATATGATTGCCAACAAAAGACTCGTGAGAATTATTTCTTTCCTTTACCAATCGATTAGACAATATTTTTTTCTTAAATACATTGGTCATCCCGAACATGGTTATGTTAGGTGATGGTAAAATGTACCGAATATGAATCCCGAAAAGTGATAATTTTCTCACATGAGCAGAGAGGAGCCCGTTCCTTTCCCTTTGAAGATTCTGGTTTCACAGAAATTACTGGTATTCCTAAAATCATATAGACGGTCTGCGTCTGAGGGTTTCGATAGAGGCATGCCCGGATTTCAAACACAGACCCACCAATTAGAAATCTCAATCTGTACTCCTAGCTACTGCGGCACTCGAATTAATAGGAAAACATTGATAAAGACATTTGAAAATAGGAACAAAAAGAAAGGCTCTCACACATGTAATTTTGACTTTTCGACGGGACGGCCGTCATCAAAATAAAGCTGTTCTCAGGGGAAGAGCGAAGATGTCATGTGTATCCGCACAAATGGACAAGAAACGCAAGTATATTTATGTTTTATATTGACCTTCCAAAAAAACGCAAACGTTGTGATAACATCTAAATGTTTATGATGATGTATGCACCTTTTTGAGCACATCATTCTTTATTTATGCGCTTGTTTCGGTTTGATGTAAGTTTTATAAGTAATTGCTTTCACAAAAACCGCAATGAGACTCGTCCCCGTTATCGAGAACAAAAATTAATCCTTGAGCATTGGGTGACTTTAACTTATCCATATTTTATAGGAACGCCACCGATGGAGCTATAATAACAGGTCCGCGTAAAGTATGCAACCGGAATGATTCAACAGTTTTACATATTAGCCTATACTCCAGGATACATTCCAACCATTCAGCCGATTTAATATCTAATCTTCGGTGTTGGATCTTAACATTTTAGCCAGTCGCCTTGCCATCGTGGACGGATCCTCATTCTTCCCCACGGCAAATTTATGTGTAGGAAAAGCGAAAGTACGAAATGGGGTGGTAGAAAGAGCCAAAGGACGTCGACCTTGACAGATCTGATTGAGACCCTGTTTAAGAATAACACAACTGATAGTAATCGCCGACGGAAGTATTCGGGAACGCTTATAGTAGAAGGGAAAGCGGAAGACCAGATTGCCGACAGAACTTTAGAATTGGGAGGACAATTAAAAAAAACGTCTAAGGGAAAGAAAATCCCGATTATCAGCTAGGTTAATCAAATGATTTATGACAAATATGGCTCAGAAATACCAGTAAATATCGCAAATTAAAGGTATCATAAAGCTTTCGTGAAGCTATGAAGATCCAGTTGTGAAATTTGAACCAAAGTTCTTCGGGTCAGTCATCACACCACCAAAATACACATCCACCCCACCTTGTACTAAAAAGATAGCGCAAACGGCATACTACACCAACTTCTTAATCTACATGTTTCCATCTGATGAAAATGGCGAATCATTTACAGCAGAATCACAACGCGCTTGGGAAGTCGTATGACGGGTGGCAGTCGGTCTTAGGTCACTGGGTCTGTACAGAGAACGTTTAGCTCATGTGGAATTTGTTCACTTGCAAAACACGCTTACAAATGCATGTCTATAAAAATCATGCAATACAAGGGGCGCATGATACAATCATTATTTTAATAGTCGTTATATAATAAACTTAGAGTAAGTATTCGCGTCATGAATAGTTAAACAACTTTGCACACGACGACGTTCAAGAATATCACATTATTGTAGCATTTTTATATATGTTTAAAATGGTGATAAACCTAGATTTCTTTTCCGTTTATCCAAAAATTTATCCAATTCTTAAAATGACAATATATGTCGGTTGACATTGCAACGTGTGTACGTGGCGAAATTATTTATTTGATTGGCGCTTCCAATGACTGCTTTCATGGTGTTTTTTGGACAACAATAAGAAGATTAATGCTAGATACATAAAATTACATTAGGGCTGACAAATTAATATGGAAAAATTAAAGATACAGTAACCATTTAAAAAATGCAATATCACTTTTTCATAATGGAAGATTTATTAAATTTCTATTGAATGAATAAAGGGCTAATTAATAACTCAATAATAATCTTGGTCGTACCGAATTCTAAACACTGCTCTAATTTCATAAATATAGGGTATTATGAACTTTTTCATTAATTTCATAATGTTTTTATTTGCCTCTTACTCAACATTATTTAGAAGCAAAAACTGATGTGAAAGTTTTGATTTCAGAATTGTTTGTGGGAATTATCTTACTAAAGATTGTGTTCATATACGAAGAATTTATCTTGTATCAGCAACTAATTAAAAATTTCAAGAAGTTATTGCTACGAACATTGTTGTAGTTTTTAAACAAGTTTAATAACCACCTCAACAACAATCAGTTGACAAAAAGTAAAGGAAAGGAAAATGACATTTTGTCATTCCGTCACATAACTCTATTGCGCAGCAGGAACCTTTCTGAATTTCTTCCAATGGCTCTTTTCCGGTGTTCTTTTCATTTCCAAGTGCAGATTATGCTCCTTTAAATATTGTTCCCTTATTAAAAAAATTCAATTGTGATAAATTTCTCGTAAGGCGCCGTAATTATTTGAGGCAAGGGCGAGAGAAGTTTGGTCACAGATATTCATACATAACTATTAGTATGTAGTACAATTTGAATATTTGCTTGTTCTAATATACCTTTCGTCATAATACAGCGAGCGTTCCTAAAGCATCGCCATAATCTTCGTTTAACGTAACCCAAATATTTACGTAAATGACATGTTGAAAATAGTTGCAAAAAACATTTTCGTTTCTTCAAATATTTTTCTTTGAGCCTCTACCTATTGTTTCCAGCGAGTCTGTCATAACCGGTACGAACCCTAGAAGGCGTTTACGGGGACTTCTCACAAGGTATCCGTCACTAACTGGTTCTGGATGTCTTCTATGTACGAAAAACGGGTTCCTTGTAGGGCTGTCTTAATCGGTGGGCATATCGGCCGTAATATATATTATAGATCTTATAAGTTTGTACATACGTGAACCTAACAACCACCTCGTCTACTAGATCGGCGCAGCATGCAGTTGAGTCTGCCCAGAAAATCTGGATTCGCCGTGAGCTGAAAAACTGGTATAGTAAAAGGGATGCCTACTCCGTCTACCTCTATCAACTCCAATCCGAGCTATCATTCAACCTACACCCTGCTGAGTGGAACAGTCTTCATGAACGTGTTAAAACGCTGGTAAGTGAAGTCTCATCAATGAAGTGCTCCATCATTAACAGAAAACTACATGCCTTAACGCGTGAACGACATAAAACCAAAAGTGCTCCACCACCTGAATACAACTGTGATCCCAAGTTCCATCCAAAAGTGCACAATCAGTCCAATTCTAACTTTGATAATTCTGAAATGGATCTTCTACAAAAAGGATTAAAATTTGCTCCAAACCATCCACTAACTCAGAGAACCTTAAAATCTCTGATTGTGGACTGTGAAGTTTCCCTCCGTAAAGAGAAAGTGGGCCTAAAACAGATCTGTGCCGATATCATTACCTCGCGAATTACCGACCTGGACACCGTACAACCCAAAAAAGTAACCTTACAGAAGAAAGTTTTAAGATCCATCCAATCCAAGATCGAAGATGAAGACCTTATTATTTCAAAAGCCGATAAAGGGAACAGTGTTGTGATCCTAAACAAATCCTTATACGTTGATAAATGTATTGATGTGTTAACTAATAATCCTTTTGTATTAATTCCTCGAGACCCTACATCCAGATTTCATAATAGTGTGAAGTCAGCCCTCTCTGCCTGCAAAACACTGTTCAAAGATAGCGAGATTAGGTACTTACTCCAGATGAACCCCCAACCCCCTAGGTTTTACGGACTACCTAAAGTCCATAAGGATGGAACACCCATACGACCTGTAGTTTCTTGCATAGGATCACCCTCTTATAAATTGGCCACAAAAATGAATACCGTATTTAGACAGGTTTCCAGTTTCTCAACAAAGCATGGTGTTAAAAATTCCATAAGTTTAGCGCAGAACCTCCAGCATCTCTTACTACCTACCAACTCTAAACTCGTATCTTTTGATATAAAAAATCTATTCACCTCTGTACCCGTCCATAAGACTTTGTCCCTCGTTCAAAAAATACTCCAACAATCAAAGGTGGAACCGATAATGTCTAAAGAAATTCATTTGCTCATGGAACTATGTGCTAATCAGAGTTGTTTTCTATTCAACAAAAATTTTTACCACCAAACAGATGGTCTTGCTATGGGATCCCCTCTCTCACCATTATTAGCTGAAATATTTATGGACGACTTCGAAAGAAACTAATTTAATTCCAACCATCCCCTTTTAAAAAATATCTTCTATTGGTATCGCTATGTTGATGACATCATCTGCTGTTGGACAGGGAGTGAGAGACAACTAAATTTATTCCTAAACATACTTAACCATCAACATCCCAAAATTTCTTTCACCATGGAAATAGAGTCCGATATAGGTCTAAACTTTCTGGATCTCACGATAACCATTAAAAATAACAAACACAACTTTTCAGTATTCAGGAAACCATGCTATAGCAACATTATCATTCCATCTGATTCTTGTCACCCTACTGCTCATAAACTATCCGCATTCCATGCGATGTTACATAGACTAGTAAATTTACCCCTCACAAAAATCAACTTCAATAAGGAACTCAACATTATAAAATCCATAGCATCATCTAATGGCTATGATCCAAATTTAATAATGAAAATGCTAAAGAAAAAACTCCAGAGAATTGCCATTTCCAAAATTTGCCCTCTTAGGCCCGCTAAAGACAATACAAAAAAGTGGTGTAAATTATTATTTGTTGGTCCCCTCACGGACAAATTAGCCAGACGTTTCCCCAAAGATACATATAACATTTCCCTTTACAAACCCTCCACACTAGGGAGGATATTATGCAGAAATAAAGACAAGTTGGACCCCCTCCTTCAATCCGGTGTGTACAAAGTGAAATGTGATTCCTGTGAAAAGTGCTACATAGGCCAGACTGGGAGAGGTTTCATCACGAGAGTGAAAGAACATAAGAGATGCTGGACATCAGGGGATGAAACGTCTCTCCTAGCCAAACATCTAATAAGGACATCACATGATTGCAAGTTTGTTCCGGAAATCCTCCACCTGGAGAATAAGGGGATGAAACTGGACACTTTGGAACAATTGGAAATACTGCAGGAGGACCACAATGTTCTCCTAAATGAACAAATTTTTGTGAACCATTCACCCCTCCTCAAGATCCCTTTCACGATTAATAAACTCAAGAATCAAAATCCTACTGCCCCTCCTCTTTCATGACTTCACCCTCCTACCTTCTCCTCTCCCCCCCCGTCAGGGTCTCTCAGTGCCCACTACCACCGGTCATCATATTTTCC